>CM063605.1:8977835-8995835 GCA_032356905.1 Salix exigua
AACTTTTGAAAATGTTTATTGTTTAGAAATGCATCAAAATGATGTTTTTATTTTATTTTTTAAAAATTATTTTTGACATCAGCACATCAAAATGATCTAAAAACACTAATTTTTTTTATTTAAAGTAAAAAATAAAAATAAAAATTTTCAAATTTTTTCATAAACATTTTCCAATCGTAATGCCAAACAGCCCCTTAGAAAGAAGGACCGAAGTCATCTCAGTTTTATGTAAAAACACATGCTCAACCGAGTCTAAGTTAATTGTAAAATCATTTCTTGGTATAAGAAATTAATCCCAATACATGATTAATTTATCTATTCAGATTCAATGAGTATGATAAGATTAATTAATTGCTAGGAATTCATTTTAATCAATTTAAATTAATTTAGCAACCCTGACATCCTGTATGTGGTTTTTGTTTTTATATAGAGAAATTAAAATGCCTTTTCTATTTTTTTTCTATTGCCCTCACTACTCTAGCTTTATATCTATATTTGTACAACAAAAGTTTTATAGGTTGATCATAATTTAAAAAAAAAACATCGTTTTGATGTATTTCGACACGAAAAACAATTTGAAAAGCTACAACAATAGCTCTCCCAAACAAGATCTAAGAGAGTCATCACTTCTTCACAACAAATAGTAGTTCCTTGGGATTATAACATTTTTTATAAAATAACAAAGTGTAATATATATTTATTGAAATAACATGATTTTAAAAGTTATTGATGACATCTACGATTTATCAATTTTAGTGCATCTTCAACCAAAATTTATCAATTTTACAACATGAATGTGTCACATATAATACAAGTAACTCGCGAATAGCAGGTATATTATGAAGTATTCTATTTTCCTAAACATTTCTTTATACAACATCATCATGTTACCAGTGTTTTAAACGATCTTAGAATCCCATGGTCGTGTATGGCCCGAAGCCAGAAAGCAGGAATAAAAAAGGACTCATGGCTCTTTCTAATGTACTCTTTTCATTTTTCTAAGGTTCGCGGCTGTCAACGAAATGTTTTTTAATTCCGAAATCAAATGTCTATGGAGTGGAGCTCAAGCCATTTGTCTAATTTTGACCCCTTTTAACCTTTTCGATTAGAGTGCCTCCTAATCATTTGGATTAACTAATTAAACAGATTAACTGAAAGTAATAATGAAACATCATTCACATACACGCAGGTAATAACTAGAGTTTGAAAAGTGTTGCTTGTCTGGCTGGACGAGGGGAGGAAACAAATCACACCACCATGTTTAACTTTGAGGTCTAGTGGTCGGCCAATCAGAATGAACCATTGTTTTCAACATTTATAATGTAAAATAAAAAAGATTGTGTCGCTATCCAGATTTTAACTCAGGAGAAAGGGTGTGGACCTGTAAGAGATGACATGCAGGTTTTAATCGTGCTTAAACGTCAAGGAAGATTCTGATTGTCGAGTGCCGACTCAAGTAATAATGTCTTCTTAATAGTATATTATATATTGCATGGAGTGATGATTACTGTGTGGATCAGATGCCTAAGTATTTTCCACTGCACTCAAAGTGGTAGCTGGAGCTGCTTGCTGCTATCGATATTTGTTTTTTGTAATTACGTTACCACGTGTTTGATTTTTGGAATCACTGCCCTTTTGTTTTGAAAAGGGTCTTCCTCTTGGTGCAGTACTTGCTAAGACTTTGCCTATCTATCACGTGCTACCACAAGAATTCTGCCACTCTTGCTTCTCGTCCAGGTGAAAGCTTTTGTGTGTTCATGGTGGTTCGCCGATGGTCAATTTCTTAACCATGCTAATAGCTCTATCTTTTTTATATGAGATGAAACTATACTTTTTGAAAAAATGCATTTTATAGAATTGGATTAGCAAGTAAAACTCTGGTTGTTCTAGATTCTTACAAGGAATGCACGTCTGACTTGAATTAGAGACTTGTTGTGCCCGTCGTAAACTTTTTGTTATCATGTCACGCCCATCGATAACTTAATAATTCTAACCAATGAAACAATGCAGTGTACGATGAAAGTGTGTAATGTACAAGCAGGGGCAAAGCTAGAAAATATTTTAGAGGGACAAAGATTAGGGGAAAAAAATACAAGGTTGGTATTAAAAAAATTAGTAGAGAGACTTTAAACAAACAAAAAAAATGTACATGGTATGTATGAATATCATGAAATCATTTGTCAAATCATAAAGGCTCCACTAACACCTAAAACTATGTGATGAACCTTTTTTTATTTCTTGTTTTTTTAAAAGAAAAAAATTGAGCTTGAAATCTTTAAGGAGAAAATGATGTTTTCATGAAGTAATTTTTTATCTTATATGATTGAAGGTCAAGCAAAGGTCTAGCATCATGGTAAAATATTCATATATGTTAGGGTAGTAAACTTTTTTATCTCATCAGGATAAAATAGTTTTGACTTATCAAAGTAAAATATATTTGACTCATAATCCATATCAAGAAGTTTGAGATTCTTTTAGAGCTAAAGAGAGTATAGATCTAGCATTGTTGGGTCTAATAGATTGTCGAAGTTAAGGATGTTAAGAGATGATGAGTTTGATAGATCACCAAACTCATACACTTTTGGGCATGACACTTAGTTGAACGTGGAGATGATAGGTTTAACAATTTGTCAAACTCATATATGTTTAGTCTTGGTGATTCTTTAAGCCTGGAGATGTTGGATTTGACAACTTGTTAGACCTACAATTGTCCGAGCTTAATGTTTAGATAAGCCTAAAGATTATAGGTCCGACAACTTTTCAGATCGACATGTGTGATGAGCTTATAGGTTTCTCCAATAAAGATTTTATAGGTTGTTATCAAAAGGACTCTCGCTCGATAAACATGGTTCCTTAGGTTATTGTAACCCTTTTACTAAGCAATCATTTGTCTTGCTAGGTTCACAAATTTTGTAGAAGTCATTGGTTAGCAATAACTCTTAAAGTGTATAATTTAAACCAACATATGAAATTATCGGAATCTCTACTCATATGATGAGATGCACCTGTATCAATAATCCAAGTACTATTCTTTGAAATAACAGAGCATGCAAAATCATATTTGATATACCTGGATGGGCCACATTTACTGTGGACTGTGCCAGATCTGTTCCTGTCAGATGAACCAAAGGTTTTTGGATATGTTTCCGAGGATTTTTTGTAAAGTCCCACCAGTCCGGGTAGCCAATAATTTCATAACACCTCTGTTTTGAATGTCTCTTTTCCCCGCAATGAGAACACATCAGTTCACCGATATTTTTGTATTTTTGGTCAACCCAGTCAAGCATAGGTAACCCGATCAACTATAAAAGGGAAAAATTATTGCCCTAATTTTTCATTTCTTTCCCTCCCTTCATATAGCGTCACCTCCCTCCTTGTCTCTCCTTCCCGAAGCTTCAGTCCTGCTGGTGGTGCCTTGTCACCATCGCCGATCATTCGTGAAACCCTAGGGGGCTGCCATTTTTGTCCACGATCGTCTTTTAGGAGTGTTCTCTCCGAACACAAGTATACGCTCCCTCAAGATCGAGTTGTGGGTCTTTTCAGAGGATTTCACCGCTGAGGAAGATGTGCACCCTGAGTTGAGCCATGGCTGAGTGGTGGTGGAGGACACTGTCGATGGTCTAAGCTTGAGAGGGGGTTCGACCATTGATTTCCTGGAAGATTTCTACCAACTCCATGTAATAAATGGACAATAGGCGTCCATTTTGTCGGGTATTGAAGGATCTATGGTTCAACTCGAAGATACAAGTTGCGTCAACGCCGTCATTGAAGGTTCACCCAACAACATCCCAAATTTCTTTGGTCGTCGAGAGCCAAACAAACCTCTGCATTAAGGAGGGTGTCATTGAGTCAATTAGCCAACTTTTGACTCGATGATTCTAGGTAATCCATGATTCCGACCTTGGGTCGCTCTGATTCGAAGCTTCGTAGTAGCTCCGGTAAAGTATCTCAATTTATTTCGAGCTCCACTCGCATTTCGATGAGTTGTGACCATAACCCAAATTTTTTTCATTCAGGATAATGTTTGATGTGAAGGCTGAGTTGTCTGGAGGAATGACTATTTGTGGTGACGAGATTGAGGTCAGTGGGTTTGTGGAATCAAATTCCATTTCACTGTGATTTGGTTTTTATGTTTGAGGATAATGATTTGTGTGTGGGATTCAAGTTTTGGGTGATATGTGGGTTTGAGATGTGATTTGTAATCTGTTTGGGTTGATTGTTGTGTTTCGGTTTGATTTGGGGCTAGGGTACTTAGTTTCTGGGTTTCGGTTTGATTTTGGGGCTAGGATTCTTGAAAAAATTGATTGAAACAGTAGAGGTTGCTAGGTTGATTGGAACAATGGGTTTCAAAATTTCTGGGATTCGGAAAAAAACACTTCGATTCGAAAAATAAATTCGATTCAGAAAGAAATTCATAGAGAACTTTAGAGTTGCTCTGATACCATGTTGAATTCGAAAGATGAAAATAATCTTTTCTTGTATTTCGATTGTGTTTTCTTTGTTACATTGTAGGCTAATTCATAGCCAAAGATCAATACAAATATAGTAAATACAAAGTTATCTTTCTTCTAACTTTACAAAAACTCCCAATTTAGGAAATAGATAGCTGTAATTTAACACCTGGACTTATATATCTAAGGCTCAGCACTCGGCTAAGCTTATAGATGGTGGATCTGACAACTCGTCAAACCTATACATGTCAAGGCTTAGTGTTTGGTTGAACCTAAAGATAGTAGGTTTGACAACTCATTAGACACATGCATGTATGAGCTCAGCACTCATCTCAACTTAGAGATGGTGGTGTTAGAAAATAATATAAATCATATTATGGGTTCTTATCTAAAAGCTTAAGCTTTTAAGTGAGATGATTTTTTAACATGATATCAGAGCCTTGTTGACCCAGTGGTCACGAGTTCAAATCTCACCACCCTCATTCTATTTGATAAAAATCAAGCATAAGGTAGTGTGGGTCTATGTGCAAGCTTCAAGCCTAAAAGACTTTCACTTGAGGAGGTGTGTTAGAAAATAATATAAATCATATTTTAGGGTTTCATCTAAAAGGTTAAGCTTTTAGATGAGATGGTTCCTTAACAGGTGGATCAGGCAGCTTTCCAAACTCATGTGCGCATAAGCGTAGTGCTTGGCTAAGCTTTCCAAACAATGAACGTCGATACATCAATATTATTTTTGTTTATTTTACTAATATGCTAGGTTACATAATGAATTAGGTTTCACATTCATAAATATTATCCCCGTTGGATTTAATCTTGAGATATTCAATCCAAAAATCTAAACTCTTGGCCTATCCCTCTAGGGACAGGAAATTACTCGTTCATAAAGTAGGATGTGTGGTGTTTTTCTAATGAAAAAGAAACAAGTGCTTCTTCATTTCCATGTCAAAATTATTCCACTAATGAAAAACAAAGAAACATATATTTCTCGTGGAAATTCTGATAGCATCATGCCACCAACCAACTCAGGATGTCTTTGGAATATTACGGACCCCAAACAATAATCCATCTCTAAAGAAGTTCTCACTAAAATTAACACCTTTGAAGATATGAAACAGACCTGTAGGTCCAAAGAAAATTTCAACTATAGTGACGTGCCGACCTCAATTATATTTGCAAATTAAAAATCTCACTATATTATAATGTATTTATTACATGAATATATTAATTTATGTGTTATATAATTCATTCACGATGCAGAACAAATATATAAGGCGCATGAACCATTAGATGGAATCTATGGTCAAAGATTGTGCAATAAAAAGGGGCCATGGCCCTGTAAAGTAAGGACGGTGCGACCCTGCAATGAGAAGCATACAAATGGCCTCCTCTAAATATATGCCCCCACTTGTAAACCATTGTTGTTAGATTTGGCTGCTCCCTGTCTCGAAAATTTTACTTGGAAAATCTTTCCGTGATTTAAAATTTTATTTGATTTGAGTTTTTTTAAAAAAGTATTTATTTTATTAAAAGCAATTGATCTAGATGGTTCAACTTATAACATAGAGTTCCCAACATGACGTGATGACAAACAACTTATACTCTGTACAGTAGATTTCGAGTTCGAGTGATAACAAACAACTTATACTTTATACAGTAGATCTTGAGTTCGAGTTAGGCCGTACATCTTTTATAAAAACATAAAACAAGTAAAATTTTATTCATTAATCTAGAACAAATAAAATTTCCTCCCATAAAGGTTTGTCAATCTCTAAATCATGCCTTACAATTATGATGCCGCGTACAGACCGTGGACAGCTTTTCTTTTTAGATCGTGAAAGCTTCTCTGCATGCACATGCATAGCATCTCATAAACCACACGTGCGCAGAGTTTTTCACGATAATCTTCGAGGTAGTGGTGGGAGACGCATCTCTGCTTGTCTGATTTGTGTCGGAGGCAATGGAGAAGAGGAGCATAACAGTGTACAATGTAATCTGTGAAACATGAAATCTTAAGGTGGAGCCTTCAAAAGGGAAAATATGTTCTTTCTTGAGGCTGCCACACACAATCTGGTATTGGATTTTCGTCGGTGTAGATGATTCAAGATTTGATTTTTATGTTCCTTCACGCTGCAAGTTTCTCTGTGTGTGTTGAAGATTCAATATAGCACCATAGAGATGTGGATTATAATAGGAAATTCTTATTTGCCGTCAATCAAATCAAGAAAGAATAAGTAGACTGCTAAAAGGGTTTTTTTAGGTATCAGTCATCATTCTATTGATTTTTATAATTTTCTTTCCTTGTTTTTTTTATTTATTTTTTAAATGGTTTTTAGTTTCATCCCTTAATCAAAATTTCTAATTTTTACATTTTTTTAACATTTAGTCCTCATTTTCTTGGAGGTTTCTTCTTTAATTATTTTATAAAATTGATTTTTCTTTTCAGTTTATCTCTCAAATCCAAAATTATCCATCCTTTATTTTTTTCATATATGATCCTTAATTTTTAAATTGTTTTTTTCTCTTTCGAAACCTTTTTTGTGATTTGTTTTTCAATTTTATCCCTTGATATTTCATTTACTAAAATTTGATTTTATGGTTTTTTAAGGATTGGTGTTCCCAGTCAAATGTCTCTAGATGTAGGTTCATATAATGTTTTTTACTTAATGTTTTTTCAATCTCATTACTCAAAGTTATTTTTTTCTTTAAAAAATAGGCTTCATGGTTTTTTTTTCTTTTTATATGATTATCTTGATCTCATGATTTGTTTAATGGTTTGGCAAGTTAACCCAAATCAACTCTTTTTTTTAAAAAAAAAAAAAAACAAATTTGACATTGGTTGACAAAATTACTTTTTTTGCTTATTTATGTTTTCATTATTTAACTTTGATTTTTGTCATTCAACATTGATTTGTTTTTATTTTTTTTATAACATGCTTGATTAAATTAAATACACTTGTTTCTTTTTTTTTTAATTTCATTGATGGCAAAGGACATGTGTGTACAAACAGTCTAAGATGGGCAAAACATTTCTAGATAGATAAATTAATTAAAAATTTATTGCTTTTTTTCTTATCAGCTATATCATAAAAACAAAACTATGGATTATAATCTTGATAACCACTTTAACTGATATGTTTGATATTGAATAATCTTTAGAATCATAAAATAGTGCTGGTATTTAAATTAAATAAAAAATCAAGGATATTTAATTTTCATGTTAAATGCGATAATGAATTTCCTAATAAGAAAATTTATAGCACCATTCATACCCTAAATATTAATTAGAACTATTTTCAAAATTTAAATGTTTAATAATAAATTGGTTACGATACTCATTCAATGATATTTTTTATTTTTAAAAATATAATAAAAATACACTTTTGGTTATAAAATCCATAACTATATGGACTTAATGGTCATGACTCTTGAGTAGATCTCTTGGTTTTCCATGACTCTTGAGTTTAGTCTTTTGGATTTTCATGACTAATGAGTTCATTTTCTTCTCTTATAAATAGATTCATTTTTTTTTGTATTCTTGAAACTTTGAAAATAAAAGAATATATAATATGAAAGATATTTTTCTCTTGTATATCTATGTTCTTATATGTCATTTGATCTTTTTTTACAACATGTTATCAGCACGATTGTTATGTGGCTTGTATAAATTTCATGATTTTCTCTTTTCATCATTATAATTTATTTTTGGTAAATTTTATTTCACTTTAATTCATAAAAAAATTATACTTCTTGGGAACTAGTATTGTAAGTTCCTAAAAAATTAAATAAATTAAATATAGTTTATGAAGAACTAATATTTCTAAAACTAAATAAATAACAGTCTTAAAGGATTGATTTCGTTTCTTTTATATTCAAGATTTTATTTAATATGTTATTTCTTATTTTTATATATAAATATAATATTAAATCGGGCAAAACTTGAATTTATCGCTCTTGATATCTCTAGAAATAATTATTTTTCATGAACCCTTGATGTTGAAATTCATTTGGAAGTTATGAATATTAGAGAAACCATCAAAGAAAAAAATAATGCATCTTTGCAAGATCGTGCAAAAGCAATGATTTTCATTCGTCACCATTTCTATGAAGTATTGAAAAATGAATATCGAACAATAAAAGATCCTCTTGTTCCATGGTGATATCTAAAGGAAAGACATGACCACCAAAAAATTATCATACTTTCTCAAGTTCATTATGATTGGTTGCAAATCAATTAGTGAATATAATTCATTTTTTTTAAATTACCTCACAACTAAACTATGAGGTAAATATATCACAGAAGAACAAAATGTTAGAAAAAATATTCTTGACTTTTCCTCTTTGAGAATTGTCTTACATCAACAATATAGAAAGCATAACTTCAAAGGGTACTCGGAACTAATCTCATGTATTCTTGTGACTGAACAAAATAATGAGTTTTTGATTAAAAATCATCAATCTCATCTCATAGGTTCTAAACCATTCCGTAAAGTAAATAAACCTTTGTCCAAAATACAAGAAAGAATAAAGGATATAGGTATGGAGAAAATAAATGAAAAAGGAGAAAATGTAATCATTCAAAAGGCAACCCATCATATCACCAAAAATAAAAACACAATAAATTCAAACAAGAAAAGACAAGAATTTGCATAAACCTTGTCGCACGTTACCGTGTGATGTAAATGAGTCACCACCTAGTTGTTCAGGGGCACTAGGAAAACCCGGTTGTACTAGTCTAATTAAAGACTAATAGGTAAGGGGCTTATTGTGTAAAGAGAAGGTATTAATATTCCTAATAGGCCTTACTTGAGGTAAGTTGCATTGTATATTTTGATGTGATTTTAAATATTTTGACGGGTAGTATTTATTCATGTGAATAAATCTAGCTTTTGAAATTTTATTATGCGCTCAGTATACCCACATAAAGTATCGGAAAAATGTCTATGTAGATACCTTGAAAGGAATTACCTGTCCTTGAAAAGGATGAATTTTATGCAATTCATGCATCGTAAAAATATTATGAAAAATCGATCACTACTTAGAAAATTTTTGATAATTTTGTGGTTGTTTCATGATATTTAAATATTAGTTTGCTTATAGGTCCAACATTTATTATCTGAATTTGCACCATTAATTCTCGGGAATAAGTTTGCAAATTATTTATTACAGACCAAATTTTAGGGGAATTTAATAAACTAGTTATTAAATCTAAAAATTCAAGCAAAACCATATTTTTTTGGTTTATCGTATCAAAATATTAAATGGTGTTTACTTTTGCATTTTTTTCAGGAAGTTGTCCAAATCATCTCGTAATATTGATCCTCCTTAAGAGAATCAAGTACCTAGGAATAATGAGATCATCATAAACTATGTTCATATATGAGAGGTTTTGGAATGAAATAAAATTATCATAAATTATACATTTAAAATTATTTTTGGCATCACCAAAAGTGATGATGAATTTGAACCATAAACTTTCGAAGAATGTCAACATGGAAATGATTGGTCAAGTGGAAAAAAACAATGCAAACAGAGTTAAACTCACTTGTAAAATTTGAAGTATTTAGAGCTATAGTTCATTCACCTTAGGATGTTATGCTAGTTGGATATAAATGGGTTTTTGTTAGAAAATAAAATGATAACAATAAAATTATGTGATATAAAGCATGACATGCTGAATAAGTTTTCTCATTATGGATGCAATCGCTTTTATATTTTCATTTGTTTAGTAGTCTTATAAACTCTAGATGTGTGTTTAATGGATGTATATATATATATATATATATATATTCATTAGATAAAGATATTTATATGAAACCCCCTAAAGAATTTACAATGCCTAAAGCCTTTTATGATAAACACAAAAGTGTTATTCCATTAAACTACAAAAATCTTTATATGAATTGAAGTAATCAAAATTGGATGTGGTACGATTTTTTAATGAATACCACTTTTAAAGGGCGTTTGGAAATGATGAGATTTGTCCATGTATTTTTATTAAGAAAATTACATATTGATTTGGTATTGTTATAGTATATGTTGATGATTTAAATATTGTTGGTACTCCTTTAAAGTTCATAAAAATTGAAACCTATTTGAAAGATGAATTTGAGATGACAGATCTTGAAAACACAAAATGTTATCTTTGTTTACAAATTAACATCTTTCAAATAAAAAGTTTGTTTATCAATCGACGTATACATAAAAAGTCCTAAAGCAGTTTTACATGGACAATGCTTATCCTTTTATTTCATCTATGGTTGTTCGATCACTTGATGTGAAGAAAGACCATTTCAACTCTATTTCAACTGTTAGGAGATGATGAATAAATTATTGGTTCTAAAGTACCATATCTTAGTGTTATTGGAGCACTTATATATTGCAAATTGTACGAAACTAGATATAGCTTTTGCAGTTAATTTATACCTAAAATACAGTTCCACTCTCATAAAAAATACTAAATTGAAGTCAAATATATTTTTTGCTATCTTTGTGGAATAACCAAAATGCCTTTGATAATGCTAGTGATCGTGTTGATGTTGGTTGACATTGATAAAAGGAAAGCTAATTTGTAATTGATTTGTGTATTGCTCATAGTGGCCTTTTGTTTTCTCTTTGTGTGAGGTAGATGGTTAAGGATATTTAGGTTATGGAGGAGAGGGTTGATGACTTTTTTAGAAAGGGCCATAGTGCTGTAAAGGAGGTTGCATTGTTGTTATGTTGGCTGAAGAGATCATAGTGTTGTGAAGAAAGGCAATAGGTACAAGGTTGAGAAGGAATGCCACCATTTAGAGGTTAGGAACGAAAAAGGTCATGGTGGTAAGGGAGATGTTGTTGACTTATTGGAAGGTGAATGAGAGTTATTTATATTAGGTGTTCTATTTTGTTTCACCTTCTCTTCACAAGGGGTCATATTTTTTTTCAAATAAAGCATAAATCTATAATATGTTAGTGGGTGGGATAATATTTTACTATGTATAGTTTTTTTATGTTGTAACTAATTATCCTTTTCTTTTTCAAGCTCCCTTCTTTGACCAATCTCTCTTTTATTCCTTATATGTTATAAACCCCAAGTGAAAAAACACATGTCTTGATATAAGTGGTTATTTATCTAGATCATTCATTATTGACTTGAATTTCATCCCCTAATATCTAACAATCTTTGTCTCATTGCTATAAAAACGCTAGTGCAAAAGGATGTTCCAGGTATATTTATTTATTTTACATTGTTTCATGGCATGTTTAGGACAACTAAGACAAAGTTGCGAATGCAAAGTATGAGGTCAACCAATTTAGCCTCTAATTGATCCCTAAACTTTGATTTTATTATAGTTTCACCCATGATTTCATTCTACTAATCTTGTAAAAATCATATTTGATCCTTTAAAATTTCAATTTTCTTAATTAAGCTTAGATTAGGCTTTCAAATTTATCTTTTCCTAATTAAATCCTTAATGAAATTAATTGGACCTATCAAAAGTATAATCAAGTCCTTGGATTATATTTTAGCCAAATTAACTTTCGAACTTAATTTTTCTTTAATTAAGCCCTTGATTAAATCAATTAGGCTCATTAAAAGCTTAATTAAATCCCTAAAATTAATTATTTTGCAAGTCTCCCCCAAACTTCAATATCTCTATTGTTGTAATTGGGCTCATAAACTTGGTCACTAGATTCAATTTATTTATTTAACCTTTAATTAAGTTCCTTTGTCCATTTCTCATTTTATTAATTAAATCAAGAATGCAATAGTAGGGTTTTATGTATCAACCACCGCTTCTAAGAATTACTTACATAACCATCATGTAAATCTTTTCATATACACAAGTAATATCTCTATATGCAATTTTTACAGGATTCAATTTAATATGAATGTTATGTTATAAGAGCAAGTCCAATGGTAAAAGCTATTTTGGATAGCTAAATCTCTAAAATGACTTTTTGAATAGTGTAAATATAATTTTTTTTATCTATGTCTACTCCAATGGTAAAATCTATTTAGAAGAACTATTTTTTATATATCATTTTTAATATAGTGCAATTATTTTGTATATAATTTAATTATACAATTAATAGGAATAAGTTATATAATTAAATAATTGTACTTCTCTCCGGAAAAGAAATTTAAATTCATTTGCACTTCGACAAAATTTATTTGCAAGTTATTAGTTCTCAATTCCAGACCAAATTCATTCTGTGAAGTTCTCTCTTGGAAAAAAAAAAGTTTATTTTGTGGTTGTTGAAATGGTAACAAGTAATATTGAGTAGTAGCAAAAGCATTTGGAAGCCAGCTTGTGATTCAGGAAGACTCGATATGAAAATGGTTTTGAAGAACTTAAAAAACTCAACCAAGACTCTTGATGGGAAAAGGTGAGCACTATTATAGCATTTCAATTACAAAATGCTATTTTTACATGTCAATATAGCGGCCTTATTGGAGCTGCTAAACATCAGAAAAAAAGTTAAAATAATACTTTTTAAAGTTTAGTTTTCCTTTTACCAGAGCCGTTGGACTTGCTCTAAATACTTATATATTAGCTTTAAATATCCTCAATATTGCATTCTAACTTTTAAAGAGAAGAAGAAATTTAACTGATAATATAAAAAATATATTTTTCAAGCAAGTACGGATTTAATTTTATTTTCATAAACCTTGCGATACATCTTTGAGTTTTTTAGTGTGTCTATAGACATTCAAAAACTTATCTCTACTTTCGAGGTTTTAAGCGATAGTTTTAAGCGATATATGTGCGCCTATATATATATATATATATATTAAAAAGTAGAGATGAATTTTTGAAGACACTAATAAATAAGCAGACCATCCGATGGCCAATAATAGAGGCAAAGTGCATTTCATTTGGCAATTCCATCACGATCCAAAGAAAAAGCCTATGACAAGAAAGAAAAATCATCCGAGGGAGTCTAGCCCGTGTTCAAGGGGAACTAGACTTGTGACAAATCAACAATTACTCTCCACTTGGATCCCATCGACACCATTACACATGGCCATGTCAATTCTTCTCGAGATATCTAGAGAATTATCTGTATTTTCTCTTCTTTTTTTTACTATCATAAAGAAGAGGTTAGAAAAAGTAGAGATGCCGTCTCTTCAATTTATGTTTTCTCCTGTTCATCCTCCAACCAGAGCTTTGCCGTTCCCAGTATGAGGAATGAAAAGAAGGGTGCTGATGCATATTTGTGTGCGCTATGGCTAGTACCTCAGAGCGATTTTTATGATCTTGGGACCCTTTTAGGTGTCGTTGAAGCCCAACTCCAACGATTTCTCAGTTGCTGGAATGAACTTATAGCAATCCAAACGCCGAAGTTTTTGGACTTGTCAAGATTTAGCAATTGATTCTATTCTGATGGTAGAATGGCTTGAAAGGTAGAGGAAATTGGTAAAACAGATTGTTCCTCTTTGGAGTCAGCTCACGCAAAAGTACTAAACTAGCAGAATTTAGAGCAAGGAAGTGGTCCTCCCAGGAAACTGGATTTTCGGAGAAAATGACAAATAATATTTTAAACAAAAAAAAAAAACTATAATCAGCAGCTACTTAAAAATCTAATATCTATAAGCTAATTTCTGCTGAGATTAATGAATTTGTAGACTCTACCTTCTACTCTAGAATTCCGTCTTTTCTTTTTCCGTGAGATACCAGTGCAATGCAATGAAAAGACGCACCAAACTCTGGAAAGTGAATTTATTAGCTACCATTATAGCTCCACTCATCTTGTTCATGGACACGATCTATGTTGTTCAAAACACTAATCTGCAATTAATAAGAGGGCCATGATTTAAAAGGGAAATAAAATACCCAGTGACATACGCAACCACCTTGTATGAACTGGTGATGACACATCACCTATGGACGCTTCTAAGTTTTTGGTTCTGCTTCAGTAAGTTATTAGAGGGTGTAAGCTCAAATGGACATGTTAATAAGAGGTCATGAGTTTGATGTTGAGGAGAGAATTCTATTTTGAGCAAGCATACTAATTCATAGGCATGCAGATTGCTGTGCTGGCTGAAAATAAAATTCTACACTCGGGGGAATTAGTGGGGTTTTCATGTTAACCACATTTCATAAGCAAAATACCTAAACGGATTATGGTTAAGAAACACTTTTCATTAGCAATAGGCCTGAGGATCATCATTATAATGCGTAGGGAGGCAATCAATCAGAAAGATTACCTAGCAATCTCTAGAGGCCCGAAGACATATACATTGGGGAACAATAGCTGGACGTATTCCAGAGAAAATGTTGCTGTAGACCTTAGTTACTGAAGGAGTGAAATGACCTCTCACTGATCAATACTAAGTCATGTAGGCTTGTATCACCTCACCATGCGAGAAGCATCTCGTATTTGTGATTGGTAGTGATTGTATGGACACAATCACGTTCAGAATTATTCAGCTCCTTACATACAAATTGCTGTAATCTACCCCCATGCAGCTCCTCACGTTCCTTACCATCGATTAGTACATTGAGCCTTGTTCCATCAGCTTTCTGATTGTATCCCTGTGTAAGAGCATAATTCCATCAAAAACCCTCTTCTGCCTTCAGCGTCCTAGAGGTTTTTCAGTTTCACTCCATAACACTTTGAGGAAGAAAGCTCTCATATATCCTAAGTCTTCCCTTGATCTCCACCGGCAATCTTATAAGAATTAACATTTAGGTCATTTCTTCCATTACAAGACTTTAAATTACCAGTAGTCCTTGCAGGAGCATTTCCCCTCGACAAAATGATGGAATCTGTTCGAATCTCTCAAGATGACAGGTCTTCTGATGATGTTAGATACAAATTTCATAAATATATGGCAGTCTGCACAAATGCGAATGTTCTTTATAATCCTTATGGGTGTTACACCATGAGGCTTTTTGATTAACCAATATGCAAGAGCAAGCTTTTCACTGTGGTAAATGATGGATTCAAGTTTCTCATCCTCCCCAACATCATGTAGAACCAAGTTTGTATTAGGACTAAAGCCTGCTTCCTGCAGTTTCCTTATCAATTTGTTAAGGTGTACATAAATTATTTTCGCATCTGGATGAGTTCGATCATCTGCTACAAACCTATGGACTTCATTGTCAATCTCAATCCAACTGTAAGCAGCAAACTTCTTAACATGCTTGGCCTTCATTAGAGATCTAATAGAAGCAACATCTTTCCATCTTCCACAAGCAGCATACAGGTTAGACAACATGATGTAAGGCACAGCATTGAATGGATCCAATTCAATTAGGCACCTAGCCGACATCTCCCCATGTTTGATGTCACCCTTCATAACACAAACTGATAAAACTGTAGTCCAAATTAGGGAATTTGGTTCCTGCGACATACTACTAATCAAATCAACTGCTTTATCCATGTGCCCTGAACGTCCAAAGAGATTGACCATGCATGCATAATGATCCGGGGTAGGTTCTAACCCGTGTTGATCATTCATTGAAGAAAAATATCCCTTCCCTTCTTCAACCAACCCAGCATGGACACAAGCAGTTAGAACACCCACAAATGTTACACCATCTGGTTTCAAGTTTTCTGCCAACATATTCTCATAAAGGGACAAGGCCTCCAAATCCTGTCCATTTTGTGCATAACCCCCAATCATGGAATTCCAAGAAATCACATTCTGAGTTGGCATCATTCTAAATACAGCCCAAGCATCCCTAGTGACTCCACACTTGCAATACATATCAACAAGAGCGCTAGACACAAGCAAATCATCATTAACTCCAATAAGAAATGTTTTTCCATGAACAACCTGACCATGATATAAAGAAGCTAATTTGGCACACGAGCTAACCACACTCGAGATAGTATAACCATCTGACCTGGCATTCTCTGCCAACATCTCACTAAACAAATGCAACGCATCCTCTTCCATTCCATTTTGTGCACAACCCACAATCATTGTTGTCCAACAAACTTCATCCTTCTCTCTAATCTCACCAAACACCTTCCTTGCTTCATCAATATACCCACATTGAATATATGCACCAAGAACACTTGAAACTGTAACCTGATCGGGCTTCAAATTTGATACCTGCATTTCATGAAACAAATCAATGCATTTCTCAGGCTGTCTGTTTTTCGAGTACCCAGAAATCATCAAATTCCATGTTACCACATTCCTAATCAACATTCTATCAAACAACCTCCCTGCCTGACCAATCTCCCCGCACCTCGCATACAAATCAGTTAAAGCATTACAAACAAACACATTACCTAAATTACAAATAATAATCCTGCCATGAATCTGCTTTCCTTTCCTTAAATCCAACAATTGCGTACACGCTTTTAAAACACTGACATGGGTATACTCTGTGGGCTTACACCCTTCTTTCTGCATCCTCAAAAATACACCCAGTGCCTGTCCTGCACACCCACTTCCTGCAAAACCTGAAATCACCGTATTATACGATACTGAATCACGAGAAGGCATGTTATCAAAGATAACCCTTAAATCCTTTACTAACCCGGATTTTGCATACAAAGAAAGCATGGCATTCCACGAGAAATTGTCTCTTTGGGTCATTTCATCGAACAGTTTCCGAGCATGAGAGATTTGTCCTGATTTTGCGTACAGGTTGAGAAGACGATTGTGAATGAAAGTGTCATTGGGTTTAAACAAATGAAGGTCCATGTGGGATTCCAATCTCTTGGCTTGATCAACATCACGGGCTCGAAAGCATTCGAGTGCAAGGCGAGTGTAACATTCATGACTTGCTGGTCCATTGGCGTACAGTGAGTCTATTGCTTGGCGAAGCTTGAGTTTGGATTTCATACCTTCCGGTGGGTCTTCGAATTTGGATTTCTGTTTCTTCTGTTACGTGGATCATGTTCTACATGCCTAGCTACTACATGGACGCTAGATTAATAATAATAAAAAAAAAAACTTCAATTCCTTAAGAACATAGGAACACTCTAAATAATGAAACACTCTAAATAACACTTAAAAGAAGCTACATATATGAATCTCACATGAAACACTCTGAATAATTCTTTATCAATCGATCTTTATTCGAGTCTCACTCCTACACTAGAGAACAATCTAGACAAGATATATGTTTTATAACTCTACAAGTTTAAGATCAAGAACATTGCTCCAGCCAAATAGAAGAAATCCTTATTTGTTATGGAATATTACACATTTGACTCTTTAAAAGATATAATTTTGTGTTGATGTCGGAACAAAATTAAATCTACAAATCCAATTTATAAAGGATACACAAAGAAAAATCATTAATAAAGACAAAAGTTTTAAGAAGAAATAAATTTTTTCTTGCTCAGTTGAATCTTATACACGCAGGTCTACCGTCATTTCCTTTTGACGTCGTATCAAAATCCACTATATACACATTAGAAGAAGCTTTTATTTTTCCAATACGAGATTGAAAGCTTATTAGTGTGTGTCTACGTGTTTGGCATTGCGATTGCGATTATAATTGCGGTTGAAAAAAAGCAGTTTCAAAAAAAGCGCTTTTAGTGTGTTGCAAAATAAGCAGTTAAGTGTTTGGTTAAGACTGTGGTTGAGTTGGAGGTT
>CM063605.1:8996335-9013974 GCA_032356905.1 Salix exigua
ACTGATATTTGGTTTTTATTTTTCATTACTATTTTATTATTTGATATGGCTTATAAAATTGTTTTTTTTATATCATCCTCCAATATTTTCTATTAGATTTGATCATCATTTATTTATTTTTATTTTTGCTTTGAAAAGTTTTCTAGATTGATTTTTTTTTACTTTCAACATCAAATTAGTGAGAAATTAAGGTTTTATTTAGACCCCGAGTTTAACATTTCATGGTTTATAAGAGACTGAAATTTGTTTTATTTTTCATGTTATTAAATTATGGTTGTTCTTTATATATTATTAAACTAACCAAACCTATCTTTTGTGTGTTGCCTTAAATGTTTTCTTCTTATGTCCAGAAAAATCTTGCTCGACCAACGGCATTACGGCAACTATTAATTAAGTTTTCTCGAGTTATTTTTTTAGTATTTTTTAATTTATTTATTTTTCTATTTTTATCCATCAATATTTGTTATATTATAATTGATCTTTCTATTTTTTTCAATATGATTTTCATGGTTTTACTGTCTTAGTAATTGTTTGTTTACAAAAATAGTTTTTTATTTAAATAATTTAAAAATATCCCAGCTATTATATATGAAGTTTCCTAACATATTTATATTTTCTCAAGGTAAAAAAGTGATAAAGCCCACAGTATAAAACAGCTAAAAAAATTAGTGAACATTCCAATGAGACTATTTTCTCACCATTGGATCCACTTTTCACGATCCAAACAGGCATGGGCTTATCACCTATGCCAGTCAAAGGAAATGAAAGTTTTTTAAATTATAATAAAAAACTAGAGTTTAAAAACAATTAAAATTAATAGTTTTTTAAAATTTATTTATTTTAACTAATAATATTAAAAATATAACAATACCAAACACATACGCACCACCAAATGGCCATAAAATATGAACGCTGTCACTGCAATCCTCGTCGCAACTCGAGTTATTAATTTTGATCAGAGCTCTGCATGGATGATATCGTAAGCATCATAATCATCAAGCTTCAGTTTCAACTAGTTCGTTGAGTAAGAATATATCAAAAACATAAAATAGTATTTCTACGTTGAAGAGCTATTCTTGCATGTTTGATCAAAAGAGCAAAAAAATATTTAATGTATTTCTATGTAAAAAAATAATTTTGATTGTAATTGTGTTAGTTATTTATTATTAATAAATAGTTATATCAATATTATATATATTAAAATAGATTTGATTTCTCTAAATGATTTTTTTTATTATAATATAAATATAAAAAATGCTATATTTTCACTATTTAACGAATTATATTATTAATTTGACTTTTTTTAAATTTGTTTTCTTAGAGATGCTCTGATATTATATGGATATGCGTGGCTGACGTTTACATGCTCTTATAGCTTCAGTAAAATGGGCCTTTTCCAAGGCCCAGGCTACATGGGAGGAGAGAGGTGTGCATGGGACTGAATCAGATTCCACTTCGGGGTTTCCTTAATTCTAAATATTTTTTTAGAAAATAATATAAATCATATTATGCGATCTCATTTACAAGCTTATGTTTTTAGGTGAGATGGTTCCTTAATATGGTATCAGAGCCTTGTTGATCCAGCGGTCACGAGTTCGAATCTCACCACCCTCATTCTATTTGATACAAACCAAGCACAAGGTGATGTGGGTCTGTGCAAGTTTCAAGCCCAAAGGGCTTTCACTTGAGAGTGTGTGTTAGAGAATAATATAAATTATATTATGAGGTCTCACTTACAAGTTTAAGCTTTTAGATGAGATGATTCCTTAACAGAGATGATCTCCAAAGGCGAAGGAGCAAGGAACTTGAGGTACGGGGTCTCCTTATCTTTTCACTTTTGACACATGCCTCAAAATATTTTTGGAATTTTTAAAACAAAAAAATATTAATGTTGAATCAAAGTGTAAAATCATATTTATTTTTTTTAAACAATAACAGGCGAAAAGCTTAACATATTCAACAAAAATTAAATTTATTTATTTTTTATAAAAAATTATGTAAGGGCAAGTCCAACGGGACTAGCCATTAGAGGAGGCAAAACCATATTTTTTTTAAAAATGGCTCTTTTTGTTAAATTTGTTACTCCAACGGGGGAGAGCCAAATGAAGAGGCAAAATGCCTTCTCCATTTTCGGGAGGCATTCCCACAGGTTTCAGACGGGAAGGCAAAAGAGAAAATCCGACCGTTGTAATAAAAATAGCCGTTGGAATACAAGAAATTATACCATTGCAAAAACATAAAACATAGCAGCAACAATCAACAATTAAAACCTCTCATTTAATTCCAACAAAACCCAGATGAACCAAAAAAACAAGCAATCTTGTAGTAATAAGAGGAAATCGAAAACCCTAAAATTGCTTTTCTCTCGGTACTGGTGTGGTTTAGGGTTCAAAAAGAAGAAGGAAAGGGAGAGACCTCGATCGATCAATCAACTGTAAAAAGAAAAAAAAAAAGGAGAGAAGATGAGGGAGGGAGGAAAACGATGGCTCAAGAGAGATTAAACGAGTGTGGGTGGGTGGGGAGCGGCTAGAGGGAAGTGGACGGGTGGGCGACGGCGGCGCAAGCAGAGGGGAGAAGAGAAGGATGATAGGTTTTTTTTTAATAAGTTTGAGATGGGGAGGGGGGCGGCGGCCAGAAGAGAAGAAGGTAGGGTTTTTAGATTTAAATGAAAATAAAGGTGACAAACGGGGTGGCGATGAGTTTTTATAGTAAGTATTATTATATTATAATAATAATAATTAATTATAATAATAATTAATTATATAATTATTATTATTATTAATTATAATAATAATAGTTAGCATAAAACAATAGGGGTATTAATTTGTAATTAATTTGATTGAATTATTTGTAATGGAATGTATTTTAATTAATTATGTTTGAACTTATTGATTATTTGTTAATGTGTTCATTTTGTTTTTTTTTAGTTTTTCTAATACTGAAAGACAATAAGTAACATTAATTAATTTAAAATACAACAACCATAAAAAAAACATAGAATTACTTATAAAACATACAATAACTAGCTTAAATTTCAAATATTGTGGGTTTTTTTTCATTATATTTAAATTCATTTTTTTAATTTATATATAATTAAAAAAATAATTTTATCGTTTGAGAGTTTTTTAAAAGAAATTATTTAATTATATAACTTACTCATATTAATTGTATAATTAATTGCATAATTAAACTACATATAAAATAATTGCATTATATTTAAAATAATATTAAAAAAAATAGTTCTCCAAAATGACTCTTACCATCGGAGCACACATCAATACAAAAGCCATATAAACACTATTCAAGGAGCCATTTACAGATTTGGCTCTTAAAAATGGCTCTTACCATTGGACTTGCTCTAATCACATAAAAAAATATTTTTCTTCAAAAATACCTCAATCAAGATGGTAAAAAATGGATAACAACACTTTTAAAATGCAGTAACAAATAATCACGTAGTTTGCTATTTAAAAACAAAATACTGCCATGTTATTAATTGTTTGGTAATGTAGTTGAGATTGTTTTGATAATATTATTCATTTATAAATATATCAAAATAATATTTTTTTTTTATTTTTTAAAAATAATTTTTAAATCAACACATGAGAATGATCTAAAAAATAAAAACTGTAATTGAAAATAAAAAAATAATAATAAATGTTTTTCAAAAATAATTTTAAAATATAACATGAACACATGAAAATAATGTAAAAAATAAAAAATATAATTTGTTTTTTTCCCTTCAAAAATAGTTTTAAAATACAATGTAAAAGAAGTCTTTAATCTCTAGAGTTTTTAAGAGGACCCACCTTCCAGATAGACGCCACATAGCCCAAACTACGTGGGATGTGATGGGGTGCTGTCCTTTTTCAGAAGTCCTTTTGTTTCGCACGAACAGTTTTTATGTCCCTGCCTGCCATGGCGCTTTTCTTCGTAACCTCTGACCTCTTCGACCACATGCTTCCAACTTTGCAACCATAACGGTAGCTGAAGAATTCAAAGCGACTAACATTTTTTTTATGGGAGTAAATCCTTCTCTCGAAAATTTAATTTGTAGTCTGAGTTGATTTTATAAAAAGTACACGCTAAATTAATTATTTTATGTTTTTAAATAATTTTTATATGATGATATAAAAATAATTTTTATAAGATAAAAAATAAAAATATTATTTTAATATAAAAAATATTTTTAAAAATAAATTTAATTACACTCTCACATGAATAATAAAACTTTTTGTGCCCACGTACCTTTCGATTCACCTACCTTGTATAATAAATTAGTAATTTCACTCAAATAATAATAATAATTATGGAGGTGAACAATAATTGTTTTTGGAAAAAATATTTTATATATTAACTTTTTAAAAATAGTTTTCTTACAACAAGAAAAATTAAAAAGTTTATATATCTATTTAGTTAAATAAATTAAAAATTACATCTATCAATAGATGCCAAAAAACAAATAGGCCTTGTTTGGGAGGGCGGTTGCGGTAGTTTTTCAAAGTGCTTTTCATGCCAAATTACATCCAAATGATATTTTTTATTTTTTAAAAATTATTTTTGACATCAACACATCAAAATAATCTAAAACACATAAAAACATGTTCATTTAAAATAATTTTTTTTTGAAAAGCTGCGGCACGGCAGGTAAAACGCCGTGCCAAACAGCCAAACAACTTCTATAGTAAACATCAATGCATACATATAATATAATAAAAACCACATGTGTTAATAAAGGCATGAAATTGAGATAATATTGTAATTGTTACATTGAATTATCATTTTCCTAGTTAACGGGACCACTCATTTGAAAAACATTATATAATAATTTTGTTAATATTAAGTTGATACAAAATAAATTACTATTTTTATATCAGTTGCATAAAAATATAAAACTATAGTTTATTTGTTACTAGAGAATAGTTATAACAAAACATTTAATAGAACATAGATCTTCCTAGCAAAATTTAGTTTTTTCATAGATGATAAATCAAATTCTCTCAACTTTTTTAATCAGGATTTTTCTTTCAAATCACACACAAATAAGTCTCTCGGATATATTGTCAATAATATAAAATAATAAAATATCAACCGAGTATCTTATCAGGGACACCAATTCTATTAAGTTTTATTTTATTTTTTGAAAAATAATGCTTTAAATTAATTTATTTTAGTAATTTAAATTATTTTAATATATTGATATATATTTTTTAAAAAAAATATTATTTTAATATTTTCAAAAAACATTATTTAAAAATACAACCATTACTAGACACTATCGATGACCCCTTGAGTCTATCAACAATTCCGAGACTAAGCCGGTTTGGGAGTGTGATTGTTGTAGTTTTTGAAAGTGTTTATTGTTTAAAAATACATTAAAACGATGTTTTTTTTTATTTTTTAAAAATCATTTTTGAAACTAGCACATCAAAATGATCTAAGAACACTAATTTTTTTTAATTTAAAATAAAAATAAAAAAATTTCAAATTTTTTCATAAATACTTTCCAATCGCAATGTCATGCAGCCCTAAACTGTTAAAGGAGACAATCCACGTCTTTTTTTTAAGTGTTTTTATTTTTTAAAATATTTTTAAATTATTCTGTCATATTAAATATTTTAAAAAAATAAAAAAACAAATATTATTTAAATATAATTTTAAATAAAAAAATATTTTAAAAAGAATAAACCCTGACTATTTATCGATATACACAATGTGCTAGATATTTCCACGTCAATCTCCTCGTGTCCTTTCCTCTAAATAAATCGCCGAAATCTCATTTTTTGTGTGGTACTCCTATGGACTGTGCTTAAAACTGCGTGAGGCTTTTGACGCGCGACACCAGCCGTGCCTTCCACGCCCCGTGAATATCCCCCTCAGATCTCTTAGCCGAACTCGATTTTTTTTTTTTCAACATAGGAATATCACGAGTGATATCAAGCATGGGAGTGGGAGATGATTTTGCTGAGGTTAGTTTTAAAAATATATTTTTTATTTAAAAATATAATAAAATGATTTTTTTTATTCTTTAAAAATTATTTTTAATATTAATATATAAAAATAAATAAAAAAATTAATTTAAAATAAAAACTATTTTTTTAATAAAAAAATTACCGAAACAGAATGTGAAACAAGAGAGCCTAGAAATTCAAAAAAAATTATTTTATTTTAAATGAATATATTTTGATGTTTTTAGATATTTTCATGTACTGATATCAAAAATAATTTAAAAAAATATTATTTTAATATAATTCAACACAAAAAAATATTTTAAAAAACTAACATAATCACATTCACAAATAGTCCGTTTGCACCCCTTAACTAAGGGAGGTCCAGCGTTAAAGGCTTTACATCGCCCACAGCAGAACAAACTACAACCAGAACATTATGTTTTTTTCTTTTCTTGTTGTGTATGTGGAATTGATAAATATTATTATATAATATTATTTTTATGTTAAATGCAACTCTTGAAAGCGACACGTCGTTCCATTTATATTATTGTGGTGGTTATATATGATTCAAGAAGGATCTTCTAACTATATACATGAAGAACCTTATGATTATTTGATTATAATGAGGTCTATATGAATTTATATTTATTGTATTTTTAATTTAAAAAATAATAAGCGTTATTAATTTAGTTTGTTGAGCGTTCAAACAATAATATCTTAACATCTTAAATGCAATGGATCGTCTCAACTACTAAAACATTGCTTTAAACGTTAGAAAAATTATTGTTTTCTTAACAATAAACTACAATTCTTATCTTGATTGGGTTCGTTGTGGATTTGATTGATTAACCATAGTATACCTCATTGTTTAGCCATGTCGTATTAGATTAATGAATCTATATTTGATTTATAAATCTAGAATAAGGAAAAAGTCCATGGGAAAAAAATATTGTGCAAACAAAATAATAAAAGTGTTACAATTATGAGATTCTTATTGCATTAAAACATTTTTCCTAAAATATTATTGGTCAATACTTTCTTAAGTATTGAATATTTATTAAAGTTGTAAGGGTTGTTACATATTATATTATCTCTCTTATGAAATGAAGTAATTGTTTTTATAATCTGAGGTATAAGGGATACTTAGAGCTAATATGTAGATAATTGTCATTAGACATGTACACTGAACTACTCTACATGAGAATTTCATATAGAGATATCACAGGTGTCTACGGAAAAACTCAGATGATGGTTGTGCAAGTGATCCATAGACTTATGATCACTAAATTATCTTATATAAGGAGAATAATTATAACAAAAAATTTAATATTACATGGATCTTCCAGGCAAAATTTAGTTTTTTCATAGATGATAAATAAAATTCTCTCAGCTTTTTTAATCAGGATTTTCTAAGACAAGATTTTTCTTTCAAATCACACACAAATAAGTCTCTCGGATATCTTATTACCAATAAAAAATAATAAAATATCAACGGAATATCCTCTCACGGACACTAATTCTATTAAGTTTTTAAAATGTTTTTTTTAAATTTCTCTAAATTAATTTTATTTTTGTAACTTTAGATTATTTTAATATACAAATGTCAAG
Source organism: Salix exigua (assembly GCA_032356905.1). Taxonomy (NCBI): domain Eukaryota; kingdom Viridiplantae; phylum Streptophyta; class Magnoliopsida; order Malpighiales; family Salicaceae; genus Salix; species Salix exigua. The sequence continues at coordinate 9,003,895 of CM063605.1, forward strand.
ACCATTTTTTTTAAAAATATATATATTATTTTAATATATTCAAACAAAATAATTTAAAAATACAACCATTACTAAACTATCAATGACCCCTTGAGTCCAGCAACAATTCTTAGAAAATGGACTAAACTGTTCAGCAGACAATTCTATTTAGTGTTTGTTTGATAGTACATTTTAAAATAATTTTTGAAAAGAAAATTATTTTTTATTTAAATTATTTTAATACATTGCTATAAAAAATATTTTAAAAGAACAAAAATAAAATATTATTTTAAATAAAAAATATTTTAAAAAACAATCTAAACCATAATACCAATTAAACATACCACTATCAAGTTATCGATATACACAAAGTGTCCAATTTTTCCTCATCAATCTCCTCATGCCCTTTCCTCTAAATAAAATTCCGAAATCTCATTTTGTGTGTGCTACTGCTACTCCTATGGACCGTGCTTAAAACGCTGCGTGAGGCTTTTGACGCGCGACACCAGCTGTGCCTTCCACGCCCCGTGAATATCCCCTTCAGATCTTTTAGCCGAACTATATATTTCTTTTTTTCAAAATAGGAATATCACTAGTGGTATTATATTTGGACATGAAATTTCAATTATTTTCCCCGACAATCATGGAGAGGGGGAGATGTTTTTTTAATTTAGAAATGCATCAAAATAATATTTTTTATTTTTTAAAAAATATTTTTAACATCAGCATATAAAAATATCTATAAACATCTAAAATAATTAATTTAATATATATTATTTTAAAAAAACACCTTTAAAAATAAAGCGACAATCAATATCAAAAGCAAGCTGCACCACCTAACTAAGGGAGGCGAAGCATTAAAGCCTTTACATGGACCACATCGTCAATCTCATAAATGCTATAAGCAGAACCGACACTACAATCAGAAGAAAAAAAAAATTGCTCGTGTCCCATGTTATTTTTCTACGTGCTCATCTAAGGTAAAGGTGTTGTAATAGGTATGCTTGGCTCTCAACCCATCTCGAAACCACACCTAAATCCGTGTTATTTTTTTTCTTCTTTCAACAATTATGTTTTTCTTTTCTTGTTGTAACTATGGAATTGATAAATATTATTATATAATATTATTTTCATGTCAAATACAACTCTTGAGAGCGACACGTCATTCCATTTATATTATTGTGGTGATTATATCTAAATTCATTACAGTAGTGTATTCTCGACCGGAACGACAGGTATATTTTTGATGAGGTCTTTTGAATTTATATTTATCATATTTTTGATGTATAAAGTAATAAGCATTATTGATTTAGTTTGTTGAGCTTCGAAGCAAAAATATCTTTCAAATCTTAAATGCAATGGATCATCTCAACTATTAAAACATTGCTTTAAAATTTAGAGAGGTTATTGTTTTCTTAACAATAAACTACAATTATTATCTTGATTGGGCTCGTTGTGGATTTTATTGTTTAGCCATAGTCTACATGGTCTTGTTCACTACCACATTGTTTAGCCATATCGTGTTAGATTAATGAATCCATATTTGATTTAAAAATCTAGAGTAAAGAAAAAGTCAATGGGAAAAAAATATTGTGCAAACAAAATTATAAAACTGCTATAAATATAGGATTCCTATTACATTAAAACACTTTCCCTAAAATATTATTGGTCAATACTTTCTTACGTATTGGACATTTATTAGAGTTGTAAAGGTTGTTACATATTATATTATCTCTCTTATGAAATGAAGTGATTGTTCTTATAATATAAGGTATAAGGGATACCTAGAACTAATATGTGGGTAATTGTCATTAGACATGTACACTGAACTACTCTATATGATAATTTCATAAAGAGATATCACATGTGTCTATGAAAAAGCTCACATGATGATTGTGTAAGTGATCCTTAGACTATCTTATATAAAGAGTGTTATGTTTTTTTATCTTGTTACATATTATCTTGGCAAAGGTAACAAACGAGTAGACATTAAATATAACATAAACTATATGAAGGTATTTAAGTGACTAAGTGGGGATTCATCACCCTAGATAGATTAGAAAGTATTTCACATGTTCTTAAGTAGTATTGATTGTTTAATCATTGTGCAAGGTGAAATGAGATTTGAAGAGTTTCAAATCTTATTCAAAGGATCAATGACTATAATGATGCAAAACAAATACGATTTGACATGGTATATATACTCCATGCTAAAATGCCTAAATCATAACATTATTGATTAATGGATAGTAATTACATTGAGAAACTGATTACTAAAAAGGTTAAGTCAAATCACTTTTCATTTTTCTAATATTTTAGGGATTGTGACAAGTCGTTAGATGTTGCACTTAAACTTCAATTATTAAATTGATAATAAATTAAACTATTTGATTTATTTAATTCTATTTATATTTATAATTTATATATAGACCTACATATTATGAATCTAATTAGTTACACGGATACACAATTATTAATCAGAAATTAAAATGGGATAATTGATAACCTGTTTAATTATTGATCTGATAAGGAGTTTGAAAAAGTACAACAATAACAATTTATATTAATAGTAGAATTCTAAAAGAAAAAGAAAAAAATATCGTTGCATTAAAGAATCTAAAAAGGGTTAATAAGATAATAGAAAAAAAGCAAAAATAATTCAAGCAATTAGCGAGAATAAAGAATATTCATTGAACACAGACAATAGAAAAGATGTTTTATCAATTGCTGTTGTTAAAAACCACACAATTCTAATAATTACTAGAAAAATAAAGGGGAAGAAATAGTATGTGACGAGAGTCATGGAGATATGATACTAACAGTTACTTTGAATTCAGAAATCAAATCTAAAGGGCACTGTAAATTCATGAGGTTGAAACAAGCACGTGGTTTACAATATCACACTCTTACAAGCTGTCTGGTTAGCTAGATCTCCACTCTATAAATAGGTCTGGATGGTTCTACTTCAAAGCACTCTTCCCTAGCTGCTCTCCTTCTTCCTAGCTGTATGTCTTGTTTTTGTTTCCTTCATCATATTTGACGATGGAAAGTGAGCTTAAGGCATTGTGGGTGCTGTCTGTGGTGCTGCTGGTGTCAAACTGGAAACACTGGACTCATGGAAAGAGTGTTCCTCAAGCTCCTTGCTACTTCGTCTATGGAGATTCCCTCTTTGATAACGGCAACAATAACTACCTTAACACTGCAGCTAAAGCTAATTACCTACCTTATGGGATAGACTTTGATTCTGGGGCTTCAGGAAGGTGCAGCAACGGTCTCAACATTGCTGACACCATAGGTCTGCAGTTTTCTTTTATGGAAAATCAATATGTTCTTGCTAGCTAGCTAGATCTGATGACAGTTTTTTTTTATCAAACGAAGGATATATGAATCTTGTCTTAACCGATCGAGTTTAGTTATGGGGGAAGCTATGATGTTCATTATTATTCTCTTATTACAGGTGAACAATTAGGTTTCGACAGCCACATTACGCACTTTGGTGTCGGAGGTTGCACTAATTTTCTAGATGGTGTGAATTATGGATCTAGTGGAGCTGGCATCCTCGATATAACTGGATCTAAAACGGTGATTCTGCATGAATTTTGTATAATCTTGTGTGCTTTGGCAACGCTAACTATTCATATGATTCTTCTGTTTGTGTGAAGGGTTCAGCTATATAATCACAATATCACGGTTTCACGAATCGCCAAAATCCTGGGAAGCCACGAAGATGCGAGGAAGCACCTGAGCCAATGCATATACGTGTCTGATATGGACCATAACGACTACCTCAACAATTATTTCTTGGACAGCTACAATAGCAGCCAGATGTATGATCCTGAACAATTTGCCCAGCTTCTCATTGAAACTTACGAAACTCAGCTGGAGGTTGGTGTTGGGAGGGTGGTTATAATTGTTTTTTAAAGTATTTTTCGTTTATAAGTATCAAAATAATGGTTTTTTTTTTTACTTTTTAAAAATTAATTTTGATACCAGCACATGAAAATGATCTAAAAACATCAATTTTTTTTTAACTAAAAGTAAAAACTAAAACTAAATTATTATTTTTTTCAAAAATACTTTTAAAATATAGTATCAAACATCCATCATAGTCTCGCTTGATATCCATGAAAGACAACAATTAATGTTTGACGTGATTTCAAACTACCAAAGAGGTTTGTGTGGTATAGTATTATGTGTAGACTTTTCAAATATATATTTTATTTTAGAATAGATTTGATATTTTTCTATATCAAATGTATTTTTGAAATGCTTTCCATTCCAAATTAATTCCCTTTTTTTTCCCTTGCTGCAAGTCTTTGTATCGGACAGGAGCCAGAAAGATAGCCCTGTTCGGACTTATTCGGGTGGGATGTATGCCGTACAACATACAGAAAAATCTGGATAAACTAGATGCATCTTCTTGTGCATACGAGCTCAACAATGATGTTCAAATTTTCAACCGCAAGCTTCGAAACCTGGTCGGAAAACTTAATAAAAAGCATTCTGATGCCAGGTTTACCTACATAAACTCTTACGAAATTGATTCTGATAGTCAGACAAATAAAGGTACCAATCCCTCTCTCTCTCTAGGTTGAAGACGACTTTTTTGTTAAGCCTCTGCTACCAACATTACTTTTCTTGCTTGCAGGGTTTACATACACCCGTGAGAGCTGTTGCTCGGTAGAACCTCGTACAGTCCCATGTAAATCTCTCTCCGTCCCATGTAGTAACAGAGATGAATACGTGTACTGGGATGGAGCCCATTTTACGGAAGCTAAAGCTCGGGCCTTTGGAAAAAGAGCATATAAACGTCAGTTACCAACTGATGCTTATCCATATGATATCAGCGAGCTTGTGAAGCTGAAGCTTGATGATTCTGATGCTTACGATATCAACCATGCCGAGCTCTGATGGAGAAGACGATGCCCAGTAAGCAGTCGGAGAACTGTGATCACTGTAAGAACAATGGAAAGACATATTTGCTGTCTTTTCATATCCTCGCACAATATAATTCCAATAAGATTTGCGTTTAAGCATTGCGAAAGTTCTTATGGTTTTAATTAAGGAATTCATAATTATGCCTGCTAGCTAGAAGGGAATTCGCCTGAAGAAGACAATAAGAATTACTTAATTTCTTAATCATGTGGATTTCTTAAATCCACTCATAAAAAGACTTATTTTAAACATATGAAAGTATATTCAACATATTCACTAGTATAAAATTGATAAATATAAATCAAAATACTAACAAAAAGTTTTTGTCAGTAGGTGAACTTTATCAATAGATTAGTCTCTCACTGAGTTCATTGATAATCATCAAAAAATATTCCCTAAGCATGTACAAAGAAAATTATAGTGAAAAAAAAAGAATTAAAAAAAATTCACTGACGTGTCATTTATATGAACAAAATTATTAATATAACTAAAAGGCATCGGCCAAATCCACAGTAAGTTACTGTGGATTGGCAATTTTTCACATGTACTCCGCGGGAGTACATGTGCCTGCCTTTTTTTTTTTTTAATTTCGTTTTTTAAATTCTTTTTCTTCTAAATTTCGTTTTTTCTTTTTAAATTCTTTTTTTTTCTAAATTTCATTTTTTTTTTTAAATCCTTTTTTTCATCTGCCTTTTTTTTTTTTTTTAAATTTCGTTTTTTTTCTAAATTTCGTTTTTTTCTTTTTTTTAAATCCTTTTTTTTTCTTACAAATTTCATTTTTTTCTTTTTAAATTATTTTTTTTAATTCGTTTTTTTCTTTTTAAATTCTTTTTTCCTAATTTTTTTCTTTTTTAAATCCTTTTTTCTTACAAATTTCGTTTTTTCTTTTTAAATTCTTTTTTCTTAAATTTTGTTTTTTTCTTTTAAATTCTTTTTTACTAAATTTTGTTTTTTTTCTTTTTAAATTCTTTTTTTTACTAAATTTCGTTTTTTTCTTTTTAAATTCTTTTTCTTTTCTAAATTTCGTTTTTTTCTTTTTAATTTTTTTTTTTTCTAAATTTCGTTTTTTTCTTTTTTTTAAATTCTTTTTTTTTCTTACAAATTTCAACATGTGCCTGCCTTTTTTTTTTTAATTTCGTTTTTTTTTTAAATTCTTTTTTTTCTTCTAAATTTCGTTTTTTCTTTTTAAATTCTTTTTTTTCTAAATTTCATTTTTTTCTTTTTTTTAAATCCTTTTTTTCATCTGTCCTTTTTTTTTTTTTAAATTTAGTTTTTTTTTTTATTTTATTTTTTTTTTTAAATTTCGTTTTTCTTTTTTAAATCCTTTTTCTTACAAATTTCATTTTTTTCTTTTAAATTCTTTTTTAATTCGTTTTTCTTTTTAAATTCTTTTTTCCTAAATTTTGTTTTTTTCTTTTTAAATCCTTTTTTTCTTACAAATTTCGTTTTTTATTTTTAAATTCTTTTTTTTTTAATTAGTTTTTTTTCTTTTTAAATCTTTTTTTCTTCTAAATTTTGTTTTTTTTCTTTTTAAATTCTTTTTTTTACTAAATTTCGTTTTTTTATTTTTAAATTATTTTTTTCTAAATTTTGTTTTTCTTTTCTAAATTTCGTTTTTCTTTTAAATTCTTTTCTTTTCTAAATTTCGTTTTTCTTTTTAAATTCTTTTTTTCTAAATTTCGTTTTTCTTTTTTAAATTCTTTTTTCTTACAAATTTCATTTTTTTCTTTTAAATTATTTTTTTAATTCGTTTTTTCTTTTAAATTCTTTTTTCCTAAATTTTGTTTTTTTGTTTTTAAATCTTTTTTTCTTACAAATTTCGTTTTTTCTTTTTAAATTCTTTTTCTTCTAAATTTAGTTTTTTTCTTTTAAATTCTTTTTCTTTTCTAAATTTCGTTTTTCTTTTTAAATCTTTTTTCTTCTAAATTTTTTTCTTTTTAAATTCTTTTTTTGTTAAATTTCGTTTTTTCTTTTTAAATTCTTTCTTTCTAAGTTTTGTTTTTTTCTTTTAAATTCTTTTTTATAAATTTCGTTTTTTTTTTAAATTCTTTTTTTTTCTATATTTCGTTTTTTTCTTTTTAAATTCCTTTTTTTTCTAAATTTCGTTTTTTTTCTTCTAAATTTTGTTTTTTTGTTTTTAAATCCTTTTTTTTTCCTAAATTTCATTTTTTAATCCTTATTTTGGAAAATGTTGCTTTTCGTTTGTTTTTGGGATTTTTAAATCCTAATTTTAGAAAATTACTCTGTAAAAGTCTGTTTTCGTTTGTTTGTTTTTAACTTGGATATTAATGACAGCTTACGCGTATCATGATTAATCTCGGATCTATTTTTTCCTTTTTGTTTCCACTTCTATATTTTTCCCCTTTTTTCCACTTATATTTTTCCCCATGACCGGGTGTCCAGAGTTATTTTATGCATAACATGATTTTTTTCATATTACTGTTTAAAAAGGTGTTTTTCCCTTGCATTGTTTATTTTAATAACCATGCTTTTTTTTAATAATAATGTTCACAGTTCAATACTGTGTGAAGAAGTGTTTCTGTTTTTTTTATTTTAATCGGGCTTTTTATTTTCTTTTAGACCTGGGTATCCGTTACAGCTTATGCGCACCGACTAATCTCTGAATCCATTTATTATTATTATTTTTTATTATCACTTACATATTTTTTTTCATGACCGGGATCTCCGGATTAGTTAACGCGCATCATGATATTTATATGTTTTTTTATTTATTTTTGTTAAAGTTTCTAGGATATTTTTAATCTTTCATTAATTATATGTTCTGATATTTATTGGATATTATCTCATACGAATATATATAGGGATAAAAAAACATGACCTTGGATTTTTTGAATAAAAAAAATTAATATCAGTATTCTTAAATACATTTACTATAATCGTATAATGAATAAATTGAATAACATAAAAAAAAATTGTCTTCAAATTTTAATTTTGTACTTAACACAATAACAATACCAATAATAATTTAATTGTTTTTCTTGCTTACTCTTTTGTTATTGTTTTTCTCTCTCCATATAATCTAATAATTTTTATTATTTTGACAGTGATGACAATGATATTTTTTTAATTTTCTTAAATTTTCTAGGATAATTTTAGTCTTTCATTAATTATATGTTCTAATATTTATTGGATGTTATATATATATATATATGGAAAAGAAAACATGACCTAGGTTTTTTGGAATAAAAACATTAATATCATTTTAAAATTAATATTGAAATTTGGTACTCTTTTGTTTAGATTTATTTCTTAAAAACAAATTTATAGTATTTTCATTTTTAATATTTTAAATATAATATTGCTGGGGAAAAGATAAACTAAAAAAAAAATATTTACGTAGGTTATCTGCAATTACAAAATATACGCGTCACTTTCCATTTTGATTACATAAATTTTATCAATTATAACTATACTAAATAAATATTAAACTAATAAAATACAATACATATAAAAACAATAAATTTTTTACATAGATAAAAAAAAACCGCCGCATCGCGCGGGTATACCGCTCGTTACCAACTAAATGAACTTGTTGGTAAAATTAGTTAGTAAATCTATGAGTAATATTTAAGTTATGACCTCACAAATGACTCCCCCTTTCTCATTTCTTATTCTTTCTCCATCAGTTCTCCAACACAATAAACATCCTTTCCCCCTAACTCTAGCTTTATCAAAAAATCAACTTTCCATTACAAATATATGATCACTTCAACACTCAGTTTGTCATTATTCCTGTTCTGATTCAATTTTTTTAGGATTCTCCACCACAACTCATTTTTTGTTTGAACCAAATTTTAAAATGTTAATTTTAAATGTATATTTTTGTAGTATGCATATAGTTTGTTTGTGTTTGCTTGTTTCATAGCTTTTTACCATAGAAATTTGTTATATGAATGTATGAATTTTATATGTTAAGGTATCATTTTTATTTTCAAAACTTGTATTCGTTTATAATTTGATGAAATTGATTTTGATTTTGATTTTGTGATTCAGATTTTTTGTAATTAAATAAATAATGCCTTATTTAATGGGTTACTTTATATTTTATCAATTTATTCTTGAGTTGAAGATTTCAGTAAATATTTAGGAATTTGAATTTATGTATATAATTGATAATGATTTAAGAGTACTATTACAATATATTTAATAAGTTTGAATTAATTAAACCAATGATATCTAATTTATTTAGCTTACATAACTAATTAATATATGTTGTTATCAATATTTTATATAGGATTGAATCGTTCATGAATGTATTAAGATTCACCTAAAGGGTTGCATAGAAGGGTTGCATAGAATGAATTATTTTAATGAGGTTTAGAATTTTATTAATTATGCATTATATAATTCGAGAAATAGTAGATGTGGTATTATATTTTCATATAAGAGGTGCAAGAATAAAATGTTTTTTGAACCATATGTTTTTACTATGCATCTTCTACAAAAAAAAAGTTCATAGAGAAATACTTGTTTAGGTTTGCACATGGAGAACTACATTGTCCTTACTCATGGTAGAGAGGATGGTTGGCTCAATTTTTTGTTTTAATAATGTGCATAGAATTGTAGATGAAAATAGTAATCTTTATAATAATATAGTTATGATTGTGATGAGAATGAATCAGGGTTATACAAGTGAATGTTCAATCATACATAAAAAACCAAATATATATATGATTGGGTTTTTTAATCTTTTAAAAGACTTTGATAAACCATTATGGGATTGGTGAACAAATCATAATAAATTATTGGTTGTTACACAAGTACTCACTAGCAAGTCAGATTGTAGGTTTAGTGAGGCTGATTATGATAAAATTATCGAATTAGCGAGAAACATTTTACCTAAAGAGAATAGTTTATGAGAGAAATTCTATGTTGTAAAGCCCATGATATAACCCTTTCGATGTTGGATACCATAAAATTAACATGTCCAAACTTTTGCATGTTGTACTATCTTGGAAATGCAGAGTTGAACAAATTTGGAATATGTGAGCATGCCCGTTGTACACCCATAACTAGCATAGGAAAAACTCTTATCGAATAAAAAAAACTTAAATACTTCTCAATCACTCTTAGACCGCAAAGGTTATTCATGTCTCATTATTATTGATCATATGACATGTCATCATTCATATGATGCGGTTGATG
>CM063605.1:9014474-9071329 GCA_032356905.1 Salix exigua
AATGATGTTGCAACCTCAATTTTGATCCCATTTATTTTTATGTTTCGGAAAAAAATAATAAAAAAAAACATCAAAAAACACAAAAATCCCAAAAAAATCTTGTTACAGGGGCAAAATTGAATAAATTGAGAATTTAACAGTCAATGCAGGTCAAAATCGTGTCGATTAGAAATGAAGGACCAAATTGGAAGAAGCGCACAAGTTAAAGGCTGACTTTGATTTTTTGCATTTTAAAACCTCTATAAATAGAGTTGTTTACCCACAAGAAAGAGGACCAAAAAATACATTCCTTCAAAAAAAACCCCAAAACCCCCAAAACCCTAAACCTAAAAAAGAAAAATAGACACCTCATTCAAAAACCCTAAAAACCCTAAACCATCTTTTTCTTCCCAGTTGCAGTGCCATGCACCTATTTGGAGTAGCGGCTGCGACTCCATTTTTTTCTTTTCACTCCCTCTCCCCGGCGATCTCTCCAATTTTCTCTCCACCTCCGGCCAACTCCCGGTTTTCGTCCCCATGATTCTCCTCCAACCAACAGACCCCATCTGAACTGCCGTCCCTTTCATCGACCACGGTCTCCTCCCCGTCTCGACCCTCTCGCCTGAGCCCGCCCTCACTTCCTTCTCCTACAAACAATCTTCCCTCTTCTCTCGCTCGACGACCCCACCTCCAGCCTCTTTCCCATCAGCCTCCACTCTCCTCCCGACCTCCAGTTCAGACACCACCAACCAGCTGCCCTCTTCGATTCTCTCCTCTTGGCCAACAGATCGGTCACCACAGCATCCCTGCCTCTGCGACAACCCAGCCATCAGAAGAAGAAGAAGACGAGGAGGAGGAAGAAAATCAGAGAAGGACAAACTCGATTTGAAGAATGGACCGTGTTTGATTGTGTTTGTGGATGTTGTTTTGTTTGCAGTGTCCTTGTGAATCACCGTCGCAGGTGAGGAAGAAGAAGAAGAAGAAGAAATGGTCGAGAAGGACGGATCTTCGATCCGAAGGAAGAGTGACCCAATTGCCGTTGTGTTCGTGTGTTTTTATGTTCGTGGCGGTCGCCGTTGGGATTGTCTCCGCGAAAGAAAGAAGAAGAAGGGCGGAACCGAGCCTCGAAGAGATTTATTTTGATTTATGCTTGTGTGTTTGATTGCTCGCTTGTTCGCTTGTTTTGCAGTGTCACCGGAGGGTCACCGTCGACGAGAGGAAGAAGAGAGGAAGCCGATCTAGCTACCCCTGTTTTACACCACCTCCGCAGCGGCGCGTGGAACCACGCGCCGCTGATGACTGATGGCGCGTGGACGACGCGCCACCCCACTTCCGCATATCTTGCCACTATTCAGGCATTGTCCAAAACTACCCCTGAGATTTTTTATGTATTTTTTCTTTTTGCTTATTCGTTTTATTTGAATTTATTGTATTTTAATTGTGGAATGTAATGAAAAAGATAACAAAAACAATGGGCGTGTGATTTGTATTTCATTTTTTTGAAATGTAATGAAAAAGAATAAAAAAGATTGTGTGTGTGTGTGTTGTGTTTTATTTATTCCGTATTATGTTGTTTTGTTAAGAAAAAAAAGAATATAAAATAAAATAAAAAAATGTGTTTTCTTTGTAAAAATTCGAAACCAAGTATGTCAAGAGTACAAAAATCTTTTTGATAATTTATTCACGGTTAATATTTGGATAAATAAATCTTAAAAGTTTATACCTAAAATATTCAATGGAATAATAATAATCAATAAAATTTATTGGACTTTTAAGCACTCGATCGATTTCTTTTTCTTATTGTAATATTTGTTATGAGTAAATCTGACTTATTGAAACATTTTAAATCACATCTAAATAGACAATGCAACTTACCTCGGTAAGGCGTATTAGGAGTGCTAATACCTTCCCTATACGCAACTAGATCCCTTATCCTTGAATCTCCGAGCGGCACCAAGTACAAATCGGGTGTTCCTAGCGACCCTCAACAGCAAGGTGGCGACTCCTCATCAAAACTCCACATTACGAGAGCCAGGATCCCCTCCCGGAACGCCGCGCGGGGACGTGCGACAGAATGGCGACTCCACTGGGGAAGGTATTTTTTCTGAAAAATATTGGACTAAGCTTTGAATATTTTGATGTGATTTATTTGTTTCAATCTGGTTGAATTTTTGTTTACTTTTAGCAAGTCTTTTGCATTTTTAATTCGTGCATATGTATATATGTTCATGCGTTAATTTATTTCAATTATATCATTGTAGTTTGCAACTTTAAGTTACGTGGGGGACTAGCAGCTTACCTATGACTTGAGTCAAGGTTGAAGTTTGTGTAAACCCCAACTCTTCGCTGAGAGCTTAGATGGTAGTGGTTGGTATACGTACCATCCCATTATCTGCTAAGACCCCATATTGCCTTTACGAAGGTACTCACTGGGACAGCAAGAGACCCTGTTTAGAGCCAAAAGTAGCAAACTCTTTGCTGAGAGCTTAGATGGTAGTGGTTGGTATACGTACCATCCCATTATCTGCTAAGACTCCATATTGCCTTTACGAAGGTGATCACTGGGACAGTAAGAGACCCTGTTTAGAGCTAAAAGTAGCAAACTCTTGCTGAGAGCTTAGATGTTAGTGATTGGTATACGTACCATCCCATTATCTGCAAAGACCCTATATTGCCTTTACGAAGGTGATCACGAGGCAGCAAGAGACCTTGTTTAGAGTCCAATGGAGCAAACTCATCATTTGTTGTGTAAAGATTAGAACCAATCATTAGGGTGTGTGCTACCTTCATGCTGTTTTGCATTAAGGCAAACTCTTCCCGAGGCAATTTAAATTCAATAAGTGACACAGTAATCATCGCTTAGGAAATTTGCATTGTTGGGTTTAAGCAGAAATACAGTTTTTGTGTATCATACAATTGCTAAAAGCATGTGTCACTCCCCGAAGGGCGAGTTCGTCAAAAATAATAATAATAATAATAATAAAAATTGCATATGCATTTTTACATGCATTCCTAAGGTTTTTGTGTATCGTACAGTTGTCACAAGCATGTGTCACTCCCCGAAGGGCGAGTTCGACAAAAAAAAAATAAATAAATAAATATTGCATATGCATTTTTATATGCATTCCTAAGGTTTTTGTGTATCATACAGTTGTCACAAGCATGTGTCACTCCCCGAAGGGCGAGTTCGTCAAAAAAAAAAATGCATATGCATTCCCATAGTTTTTGTGTATCATACATTTGTTACAAGCACATGTCACTCCTAGAAAGACGAGTTGTAAAAAAAAAAATAATTTGCATATGCATTTTTACATGCATTCCCATAGTTTTTGTGTATCATATAATTGTTACAAGCATGTGTCAAAAGACGAGTTTGTAAAAAAAAAAATTTTGCATATGCATTTTAACATGCATTCCCATAGTTTTTGTGTATCATGTAATTGTTACAATCAAGTTGCACTCTTAAACGGGTGAGCAAAAAAAAAACATTCATATGCTTTTCAAGATGCATTCTCACAAGTTTTTGTTTATCATGTAATTTTTATGATCACATGTCATTCCTCGAAGGAGTAAAAAAAAAAAGTCAGCATGCATATACATTTCTGCACGCATTTCCATTGTTTTTGTTTAACATGTAATTTTTATGATCACGTGTCATTTCTCGAAGGAGTAAAAATAAAAAAACAAGTCAGCATGCATGTACATTTCTGCACGCATTCCCATTGTTTTTGTTTATCATGCAATTATTACGATCGCGCGTCCTTCCTCGAGGGTCGAGCCCGTAAAAAAATGCATATACATCTCAACATGCATTCTCATATTTTTGTTTAGCATGCAGTCATTACAACCACGTGTCGCTCTTTAAAGGGCAAGTTGGTAAAAAAAAAAAAAATCATGCATGCACATTTCAACATGTATTCTCACAGTTTTTGTTTAGCATGCAGTCATTACAACCACGTGTCGCTCTTTAAAGGGCAAGTTTGTCAACAAAAAAAAAATTCATGTGTGTACATTTCAACATGTATTCTCAGTTTTTGTTTAGCATACAGTCGTTACAATCACGTGTCGCTCTTTAAAGGGCAAGATTGTCAAAAAAAAACATGCATATGCATTTCAACATGCATTTCTATAGTTTTGAAATAGGGGTCCCTCAATTTGTCATCCTCCGAAGAGTCAAGAGTCATTGGACATTTGATATTGCTGAGAAGAACCGGTTCCGATACAAAGTCATCATTCATGTTTCTTCCGCAAGCCCACAACAAAGTTTTCTGCTCTCTAGTGAAATCAAGTGCGACATATGCCCAGATATTATTTGGAGAGTGTTAGTACAATCATCAATGAGGATTGTGGAAATTCGAGTTTTCCTTTGAGGAAGTGCGAGTAATCCATTTTCCAAGCAAGCATCGATCGGAGATGTTGTTAGTCCATTTAAGTGTCGGTTGACTTTTTCTCCTGATCGGTGGAGTTATTGCGGCATTGTCAAATCGGAAAGTTTTATGCCGCCATGCACTGTAAGACCATGTCATTTTGAGCACAATTTTGTCTCATTAAGCGAAGATGAATATCTTGAGTGAGAAGGCATAGTAGGATACTCGTTGAATTTGTTCCGTGATCCGAGAAGTCAAAGTATGTGCACTCGCAAGATTACATTGCTCGAAGAAGCGAATTTTCCGCCGGAAGAGTCGTTTTGTCGTATGATAATTTTTATGATTTATGCACTTTGGTGTATTGACAAGAGTGCTTCCGAGCTTGATTCACTTTTTTATGTCCAATGAGCGGTGCAGTAAAACAATCAGTGACATAATCCAGATGAGAGATGAACAATTATAAGAATATCAGTGATCAAGTGTGAAAGTTAACCAGCAAAAGGCAAGTCAAGTTTTGTGGAGAATGTTATCGCCGGCAGTTGTCGACAATAAATCATCGCGAGCATGAGCGAGATCAATGAGCAGATGACAATGCAGAAATGTTTGTTTGGAAAGCCTCGTAAAGGTGTCGCATCGTCGATGAACTTTCTCATGGAATTGCATCGGCTATCACTTTGTTTTGGGGGTAAGTCATCATTTCATTGAAGCATGTGTTTTCATTGTCTTTTTATTGTTTTGAAATCAAGGGATGTTTGACATTCTTATTTTGGACAAAATATTTTGATCAAACTCCAACATGCAAAAATTGAAGTTCTCATTTTTGAAAGTATTTTGATTGCAAAATTGACCCAACTGTTGTTAAAAGACATGATGACCAATACGAGGTGACCGAACAATTTTGAGCCTATACATCGAAGTTTTGAACCTCATCATGGTACTAAGTTTTATTAGTATGCATATTGACATGTAATGGATTTGTTATTTATGGACCCGTGAATCATGACTCTTGCATGTCCAAATCATTACATTGGACGAGGTCAAAATTTAGCAGTTAAAACCAATTTTGCTTGAAATGACAAAAGGCCATCTTTGTTTATTTTCTTCACTATTCTTGAAATATGTATCCCTTGTTAATCCCAATTTGAGCCTGATATTATATTTTTGAAAAACACCGACATGGATCACACCCTCACACTGGGGGCAAATACAGTAGGGGGCAATAAGAGATTTGTAGTTTGAGGATGCAGTGGCAACATTAAGAATCAATAGAAGGGAGGATGTTTAACGATGAAAAACCAACATTGGGAACAATCAAATTGAGGTAGGACACGACAAAAACCAAGAGTCAATGGGAAGGACAAGTTCAAAAAAAAAGAAAGAAAAAAAAAAGAAAAAAAAGAATATTGAACTATGCCATGGCCGTTAGTATTTGTGGTCAAACCTCATGTGGGAAGAAATGTTAATAAGATTTTTTGAGTCTTCAAGAGAAGTTGTTCATCAAATGAAGATTGTGCAGAATTGTTTTGTTAGACTATGTTGAGTGCAACAAGAGATGAAATAACGTTTGATGACAAATGATGATTCAAGTTTTAGAATTCCCCTTTTAAGTTTGAAATTGTCAATGAAAGGAATGACATGGTTGTAGAGATTCCTAGAGCATTGGTTGATTGTTAAAGAATCATGTTGAGATAATTAACGTATTTTGATGTGCTCTCTTCTACTAAGACAACAAGAGCAAAGGAGTTAATGACTAGATGATGGTGATCCTAGGTCTTTGAAACCCTTAAACACTTTTTGAGCCTATGAATATCCCTTTCTTTTATAGCCATGAACCATAGCCTCATTACATGCTTGTAAAAGTCCTTCTTGATCAAGCATACAATTTTAATTGATAAGTGGCGCTCTCAAAATTTGTTAGAGTTTTTCCACAAGGGTTATAATTTCATGAAAAAGTTGCAAGTTGTTATGCATATTGATAAGGTAAGTACTGAAAGATGAGACAAATTTTTCAACTGAACCTCAAGTTTTTACTCAGCTCTAATTGTTTGAAAACCACAAATCATCACTTCATCATGTACATACCCCAAAATCTGAGATTAGAATTGAAAAAAAAACCATAAAAAGATAATTTTAATCTCACAATGAGTCAATTGCTGTTTGCAAAATGCAAAATATTTACAGATCTGCATTTATTGAATATCGTGTGTGGAGTATTGGACCAAATGAATTTGATTTTCAACAAATGACATCTCTTTGATTTTATTGCAATGATTAGACTTTGGAAGCACATGATCATTGAAATCAGTGACTTAATTCTAGAACAAGAAAGATTGGGGGGAAATGTTGACCGGATTTGAAGAATCTTTGACATTGACAATTCTCGGTTATGATTGGAATGCTCAGCAGTTAGAGGCCAGAATGCGGATCTTGATAGGAATGCAAATAATTTCACATCAACTTGGGGGCAAAGAAGCATAAGCAAATTATTGATTTAGTGAAATTCATCAATGAGCACCAATGGATTCAACTCAGGGCAACATGGCTTAATAGAGAGTGAGGGTGTGGTAAGCTTCAGCAGTGATTGAGAATAAGATTGCATTGGAAGGGCAACTTCAGATTTCAGAAATATTATCTTGCTCGCAGATTTGTTTGTCTCCAAAGATTTGTTGCATGGTTGCATTTTGATAAATGTTGAAAAGTATACATGTCGTAAAGGTTGATCATGAGATAATTGTTGTGAAGCTAGTCGACTCAAGGTTCAGTTCACTGCATGAATATGGGAGACAGAAAAAACCTCGTTAATGACAATATCATATTTCTTTGCAAACAAAATGGATTTGTTTAGAAGAAATTGAGTCTAGGACGAAGAGTTTCAGATTGCATGGCCGGAACAGTTGTATCAGCTCAAGGCGAGATTGATCGCATGAATGTGGGTGATAGTAGCATTACATCTCCTCTCACAAGCTAAGAGAAATTTATTGATGATAGCATGGAGCATGCGCCGATGAGTTTTGGATGCATTTATGGATGACTTGAAAATTCCATGAAGGTTGATGATGACATACTACAATAGAAACATGATTCAATTGATGAAGAAAATTGATTAACTGATCGAGAACCGAAGATGAGGTCGGCACTAGCAAGCTTTGCAATGATTGTTAGCAAACACACGCAAACCTAGGAGTTGTTATTGAGAGATTCCAAGAAAATTGATGATTTGTTACACTCCACGAGGAATCAAGCAACACAACACTTGGGGGCAATGTTAAACTTGATAAACACTGAGAGCAGAGATCATCACAGACACGCCAGAAGAAGCAATGCGCTTGAGACCTGATGAATGAATGACAACAAAGCTTTGGAGGCTGGGCAAAAACATTCTACGACAATGGAGCATCAGAAAAAGGGGACTTATATTTCTTAGGTAAGTATACATGCATCACCATGCATTGCATTAGAAAAAAGGGGACCTATATTTCTTAGGTAAGTATACATGCATCACCATGCATTGCATCCACATCTTCATCATCTTTCATCTGGGCAGGTCACCCATAATAATAAGACCCCATTTTTCGCCATCATCCAGCCGGGTAGGTCACCCGTAAAAATGAGATCCCTCTATCTTCCAGCCGGGTAGGTCACCCGTAAAAATGAGACCCAATCTTCCATTCGAGTAGGTCACCCGTAAAAATGAGACCCTTCCATCTTCCATCCGGGTAGGTCACCCGTAAAAATGAGACCCAATCTTCCATATGGGTAGGTCACCCGTAAAAATGAGACCCCTTCCATCTTCCATCCGGGAAGGTCACCCTGAAAAATGAGACCCAATCTTCCATCCGGGTAGGTCACCCAGAAAAATGAGACCCCTCCATCTTCCATCCGGGTAGGTCACCCGTAAAAATGAGACCCCTCCATCTTCCAGCCGGGTAGGTCACCCTGAAAAATGACACCCAATCTTCCATCCGGGTAGGTCACCCAGAAAAATGAGACCCTTCCATCTTCCATCCGGGTAGGTCACCCGTAAAAATGAGACCCCTCCATCTTCCAGCCGGGTAGGTCACCCGTAAAAATGAGACCCCTCCATCTTCCAGTCGGGTAGGTCACCCAGAAAAATGAGACCCAATCTTCCATCCGGGTAGGTCACCCGTAAAAATGAGACCCCTCCATCTTCCAGTCGGGTAGGTCACCCAGAAAAATGAGACCCAATTTTCCATCCGGGTAGATCACCCATAAAAATGAGACCCAATCTTCCATCCGGGTAGGTCACCCATAAAAATGAGACTCTTCCATCTTCCATCCGGGTAGGTCACCCGTAAAAATGAGACCCCTCCATCTTCCAGTCGGGTAGGTCACCCAGAAAAATGAGACCCAATTTTCCATCTAGGTAGGTCACCCGTAAAAATGAGACCCCTTCCATTTTCCATCCGGGTAGGTCACCCGTAAAATGAGACCCTTCCATCTTTCATCCGGGCAGGTCACCCGTCATAATCAGACCCGGGTAAGTCATCCGTCACTATCGAGACTCTTTCAACTTGGGCAGGTCACCCGTCATAATCAGACCCGGGTAAGTCATCCGTCACTATCGAGACTCTTTCATCCGGGCAGGTCACCCGTCATAATCAGATGCGGGTAAGTCATCCGTCACTATCGAGACTCTTTCATCCGGCGAGTCACCCGTCATAATCAGACCCGGGTAAGTCATCCGTCACTATCGAGACTCTTTCATCCGGGCAGGTCACCCGTCATAATCAGACCCGGGTAAGTCATCCGTCACTATCGAGACTCTTTCATCCGGGCAGGTCACCCGTCATAATCAGACCCGGGTAAGTCATCCGTCACTATCGAGACTCTTTCAAGCCGGGCAGGTCACCCGTCATAATCAGACCCGGGTAAGTCATCCGTCACTATCGAGACTCTTCTAACTCGGGCAGGTCACCCGTCATAATCAGACCCGGGTAAGTCATCCGTCACTATCGAGACTCTTTTATCTAATTTCTTTTATTTGTGTAGGTCACCCATCATAATGAGATCATCTCTACCATTCTATATTATTTTATTTTATTTTATTTTATTTTATTTATTCTTCTTTACAACGCTTACTATTTAAAGCCTTTTACAAGACTTTAGTCGTAAGCATTGTAAAGAGGGGGCATCTGTTGCTACCCAATTTTTGACCCCACTTATTTTTATGTTTTGGGAAAAAAATAAAAAAACATCAAAAAAGACAAAATCCCAAAAAATCTTGTTACAGGGCAAAATTGAATAAATTGAGAATTTAACAGTCAATGCAGGTCAAAATCGCGTCGATTAGAAATGAAGGACCAAATTGGAAGAAGCGTACAAGTTAAAGGCTGACTTTGAATTTTTACATTTTAAAACCTCTATAAATAGAGTTGTTTACCCACAAGAAAGAGGACCAAAAAAATACATTCCTTCAAAAACCCTAAAACCCCAAAACCCTCAACCTAAAAAGAAAAATAGACACCTCATTCAAAACCCTAAAAAACCCTAAACCATCTTTTTCTTCCCAGATGTCAGTAGCCACGCACCCATTTGGAGTAGCGAGCTGCGACCTGTTTTTCTTTTCACTCCCTCTCCCGGCGATCTCTCCGATTTTCTCTCCACCTCCGCCTAACTCCCTTTTTCGTCCCCATGATTCTCCTCCAACCAACGAGACCCCATCCGAACTGTCGTCCCTTTCATCGACCACGGTCTCCCTCCCCGTCTCGACCCTCTCGCCCGAGCCCGCCCTCACTTCCTTCTCCTACAAACAATCTTCCCTCTTCTCTCGTTCGACAGACCCCACCTCCAGCTCTTTCCCATCGGCCTCCACTCTCCTCCCGACCTCCGATTCAGGCACCACCAACCAGTGCCCTCTTCGATTCTCTCCTCTTGGCCATCAGATCGGTCACCACGAGCATCCTCGCCTCCGCGACAACCCGACCATCGGAAGAAGAAGACGAGGAGGAAGAAAATCGAGAAGGACAAACTCGATTTGAAGAATGGACTGTGTTTGATTGTGTTTGTGGATGTTGTTTTGTTTGCGAGTCCTTGTGAATCACCGTCGCAGTGAGGAAGAAGAAGAAGAAGAAGAAATGGTCGAGAAGGACAGATCTTTGATCTCAAGGAAGAGTGACCCAATTGCAGCTTGTGTTCGTGTGTTTTTATCGTTGTGGCAGGTTGCCGTTGGGATTGTCTCCGCGAAAGAAAGAAGAAGAAGGGCGAACCGAGCCTCAAGAGATTTATTTTGATTTATGCTTGTGTGTTTGATTGCTCGCTTGTTCGTTTGTTTTGCGAGTCACCGGAGGGTCACCGTCGACGAGAGGAAGAAGAGAGGAAGCCGATCTAGCTACCCCTGTTTTACACCACCTCCGCCAGTGGCGTTGGAACCACGCGCCGCCTGATGGCTGATGGCGCGTGGACAGACGCGCCACCCCACTTCCGAACATGCTTGCCACTATTCCAACGATTCTCCCAAACCGCCCCGAGATCTTTTATTTATTTTTCTTTTTTGTTTATGCGTTTTGTTAGAATTTATTGTATTTTAATTGTGGGATGTAATGAAAAAGATAACAAAAACAATGTGTGTGATTTGTATTTCATTTTTAAAATGTAATGAAAAAGAATAAAAAGATTGTGTGTGTGTGTGTGTTGTGTTTTATTTATTCCGTATTATGTTGTTTTGTTAAGAAAAAAAAGAATATAAAATAAAATAAAAAAATGTGTTTTCTTTGTAAAAATTCGAAACCAAGTATGTCAAGAGTACAAAAATCTTTTTGATAATTTATTCACGGTTAATATTTGGATAAATAAATCTTAAAAGTTTATACCTAAAATATTCAGTGGAATAATAATAATCAATAAAATTTATTGGACTTTTAAGCACTCGATCGATTTCTTTTTCTTATTGTAATATTTGTTATGAGTAAATATCGACTTATTGAAACATTTTAAATCACATCTAAATAGACAATGCAACTTACCTCGGTAAGGCGTATTAGGAGTGCTAATACCTTCCCTATACGCAACCGAGTCCCTTATCCTTGAATCTCCGAGCGGACTCAAGTATAAATCGGGTGTTCCTAGCGACCCTCAACAGCAAGGTGGCGACTCCTCATCAAACTCCACATTGCAGAGCCAGATCCCTCCCGGACGCCTGCGAGGACGTGCGACAACCGATATTTGGTTTTTATTTTTCATTACTATTTTATTATTTGATATGGCTTATAAAATTGTTTTTTTTATATCATCCTCCAATATTTTCTATTAGATTTGATCATCATTTATTTATTTTTATTTTTGCTTTGAAAAGTTTTCTAGGTTGATTTTTTTTTACCTTCAACATCAAATTAGTTAGAAATTAAGGTTTTATTTAGACCCCGAGTTTAACATTTCATGGTTTATAAGAGACTCAAATTTGTTTTATTTTTAATGTTATTAAATTATGGTTGTTTTTATATATTATTAAATTAACCAAACCTATCTTTTGTGTGTTGCCTTAAATATTTTCTTCTTATGCCCAGAAAATTCTTGCTCGACCAACGGCATTACGCCAACTATTAATAAGTTTTCTCGAGTTATTTTTTAGTATGTTTTAATTTATTTATTTTTCTATTTTTGCCATCAATATTTGTTTTATTATAATTGAGCTTTCTATTTTTTTTTCAATATGAGTTTCATGGTTTTACTGTCTTAGTAATTTGTTTGCTTACAAAAATAGTTTTTATTTAAATATTTTAAAAATATCCCAGCTATTATATATGAAGTTCCCTAACATATTTATATTTTCTCCAGGTAAAAAGTGATAAAGCCCACAGTATAAAACAGCTAAAAAAATTAGTGAACATTCCAATGAGACTATTTTCTCACCATTGGATCCTCTTTTCACGATCCAAACAGGCATGGGCTTATCACCTATGCCAGTCAAAGGAAATTAAAGTTTTTTAAATTATAATAAAACTAGAGTTTAAAAACAATTAAAATTAATAGTTTTTTAAAATTTATTTATTTTAACTAATAATATAAAAAATATAACAATACCAAACACATACGCAACAAATGGCCATAAAATATGAACGCCATCACTGCGGTCCTCGTCACAACTTGAGTTATTAATTTTGATCAGAGCTCTGCATGGATGATATCGGAAGCATCATACTATGGAATAGCTATTCCTGCATGTTTAATAAAAAAATAAAAAAAAATATTTAATATATTTCTAAGTAAAAAAATAGTTTTGATTGTACGTGTGTTAGTTATTTATTATTAATAAATAGTTATATCACTATTATATATATTAAAATAGATTTGATTTCTCTAAATGAATTTTTTATTATAATATAAATATAAAAAATGCTATATTTTCACTATTTAACGAATTATGTTATTAATTTGACTTTTTTAAAAAAATTGTTTCCTTAGAGATGCTCTGATATTATGGATATGCGTCCTTTGGTGGCTGACGTTTACATGCTCTTATAGCTTCAGTAAAATGGGCCTTTTCCAAGGCCCAGGCTACATGGGAGGAGAGAGGTGTGCATTGGACTGAATCAGATTCCACTTCGGGGTTTCCTTAATTCTAAATATTTTTACTTTATTAAAAAGACTATTAAAGAATAATATAAATCATATTATGCGGCTTCATTTATAAGCTTAAACTTTTAAATGAGATGGTTACTTAACATAATATCAAAGCCTTGTTGATCCAATAGTAAACGAGTTCAAATTTCACCACTCTCATTCTATTTGATACATCACCCTCATTCTATTTGATATAAACCAAGCACAAGTTGATGTAGGTTTGTGCAAGTTTCAAGCCCAAAAGACTTTCACTTGAGGATGTGTGTTAGAAGAATAATATAAATTATATTATGGATCCTCACTTATAAGGTTAAACTTTTAGGTGAAATGATTCTTAACAGAGACGATCTCCAAAGACGAAGGAGCAAGGAATTTGAGGTTTTCCTTTTCTTTTCACTTTTGACACTTGCCTCAAAATATTTTTGGAATTTTTAAAACAAAAAAATATTAATGTTGAATTAAAGTGTAAAATCATATATTTTTTTAACAATAACAGGCGAAAAGCTTAACGTATTCAACAAAAAATTAATTTAATTTTTTTAATAAAAAACTATGTAATCACATAAAAAAATATTTTTCGGTAAAATAATCACGGAGTTTGCTATTTAAAACAAAATACTGTCATGTTATTGATTGTTTGGTAATGTAGTTGAGATTATTTTGACAATATTATTCATTCATGAATATATCAAAATAAGTTTTTTTATTTTTTAAAAATAATTTTTAAATCAACACATGAAAATGATCTAAAAAATAAAAACTGTAATTGAAAATAAATAATAATAAATGTTTTTCAAAAATAATTTTAAAATATAACATGAACACATGAAAGTAATGTAAAGAGTAAAAATGTAATTTTTTTTCTTCAAAAATAGTTTTAAAATACAATGAAATCCTTAATCTCTAGAGTTTTTAAGAGGACCCACCTTCCAGATAGACGCCACATAGCCCAAACTACGTGGGATGTGATGGGGTGCTGTCCTTTTTCAGAAGTCCTTTTGTTTCGCAGGCAATCAGTCAACGAACAGTTTTTATGTCCCTGCCTGCCATGGCGCTTTTCTTCGTAACCTCTGACCTCTTCGACCACATGCTTCCATCTCCGCAACCATAACGGTAGCTGAAGAATTCAAAGCGACTAACATTTTTTTTTATTTTTATGGGAGTAAATCCTTCTCTCGAAAATGTAATTTGTAGTCTGAGTTGATTTTATAAAAACTACACGCTAAATTAATTATTTTATGTTTTCTAATAATTTTTATATGATGATATAAAAATATTTTTTTAAAAATAAAAATATTTTTTAAATAAAAAATATTTTTAAAAATAAATTTAATTACACTCTCACATGAATAATAAAACTTTTTGTGCCCACGTACCTTTCGATTCACCTACCTAGTATAATAAATTAGTAATTTCACTCAAATAATAATAATGATAAATGGAGGTGAACAATAATTGTTTTTGGAAAAAATATTTAATATATTTACTTTTTAAAAATAGTTTTTTTACAACAAGAAAAATTAAAAAGTTTATATATCTATTTAGTTAAATAAATTAAAAATTACATCTATCAATAGATGCTAAAAAACAAATAGGGTCGGTTTGGAAGGGCGGTTGCGGTAGCTTTTCAAAGTGCTTTTCATGCCAAAATATATCTAAATGATATTTTTTTTTATTTTTTAAAAATCATTTTTAATATCAACATATCAAAATGATCTAAAACACACAAAAACATATTCATTTAAAATGAAAAAAATTGAAAAATTGCGGCACGACGAGTGAAACGTAGTGCCAAACACCTTCATAATATAGTAAACATCAATGCATACATATAATATAATAAAAACCACATGTGTTAATAAAGGCATGAAATTGAAATAATATTGTGATTGTTACATTCAATTATCATTTTCCTAGTTAACGGGTCCACTCATTTGAAAAACATTGTACTACTAGTCAATGCCCCCGCGCCTCGTCGCGGGCGGCACTAATTTTTTTAACGTATATTTTTTTTTAATGTAAAAAATTTTAATTATGTATTTTTTTATTATAATATAAATTTAGTCAAAATAATAAATATGTGCAACATTACCCTTAAGTGCAAGTTTTCTATAAAATATATGAATTTTAAATTGATATAAATTTATCTGTTTAGTAGGTTTTAACAAAATAACCAACATAAAATTATCATCTTCATTAAAAAAGCAAGAAGATTAGGATATTTGAATTATTGAATTCATACTATTAAGATTAGTTTATTTTATAATTCAATTTATATCACATTTAAAAATAAAAATATAAATTATGAGAAAGTAGTTAATTTTCTATCCATAAAAGATGAAAACATAAATTGAAAATTCATCCCTACGTTAATGTCATTTTCATTACAATAACAGTTAAAATTATTATCAACATTACTACTCAAATAATTAAAATCATTAAATTACCTCAAAAATAAAAAAAAATAAAAACATTTGAACAAAAAAACATTATCATCATTATTGTGCAAAAAATAAAATTATAAATTTATCTTATCTGAAAAATAGATAACATAACAAAAACACACACATAAAAAAAAAGCAATATTAATTTTATAATTATCACCAATATAAATTAAATTTTTCAGAATAGAACCTGATAAAAATAAAATCCCTAAAAAAAATGAATATTTTTTTCTAAAAGCATAAATGAATAAATATGGTCAGAAAACAAATATTGTTTTTAGATTATTTTCATGGGTTACTGTTAAAAATAATTAAAAAAGTATCATTTTAATATATTTTTAAACAAAAATATATTTTTTTAAAAAATCAATCACATTTCCAAGCAAAATAAAAAATGTTTCATGGAAAAAAATAAAAACAAAAAAACATAATAAGGAAAAAAATACTAATCAACAAAAAATATTTTTTTAAAAAAAATCGATCACATTTCCAAGCAAAATTAAAAATATTTAATGAAAAAAAAACCATAATAAGGAAAACAAATTATATAAAAAAAAATTGAATTTGAGGATTAATCATAGTGCATTTAAGTTAGCCCAAATAATCCAATTATAAAAACAACAAATTAAAAAAATATATGTTTATATATATAAGTGGGGGGAAAAAGAAGAAAAAAATATAACCAGAAAAACAAAATCATTGAAAAAAAAGCGTAATAAATAAAAAAGCAAGAAACTGAATGAATATTTGTTGGGGATGGGATTCGAACTGCGCCCTTCTCGAAAGCAGACGCGTTTTGGACCAGTTCGGCTAGCTGCACATTTCGGTTATAGTTCAAGACAATACATATAAATAGATTGGGTTTTGTGGCAAAATAAAGACATGCGGAGAGTGGGATTCGAACCCGCGCCCTCTCTCACAAATTTGCTATCCTATGACCAACTCGGCCACACCCACATATCGGTAATGACTCGCAACAACATATATAAATAGTAAGTGGTACTGTGGATTCAAACAGTAAAAACACCACGCCGTTTATTGTATTGTTAATAATTTTGTTAATATTAAGTTGATACAAAATAAATTACTATTTTTATATAACTTGCATAAAAATATAGTTTATTTGTTATTAGAGAATAGCTATAACAAAACATTTAATAGAACATAGATCTTCCTAGCAAAATTTAGTTTTTTCATAGATGATAAATAAAATTCTCTCAACTTTTTTAATCAGGATTTTTCTTTCAAATCGCACACAAATAAGTCTCTCGGATATCTTGTCACCAATATAAAATAATAAAATATAAACCGAGTATCTTATAAGGGACACCGATTCTATTAAGGTTTAAAAGTTTTTTTTTGAAAAAAATGCTTTATATTAATTTATTTTAGTAAATTTAAATTATTTTGATATATTGATATACAAATTTATTTTCTTAAAGAATTATTTTAATATTTTCAAAAAATATTTTTTAAAAATACAACCATTACTAGACACTATCGATGACCCCTTGAGTCTATCAACAATTCCGAGACTAACCGGTTTGGAAGTGTGATTGCGGTAGTTTTTGAAAGTATTTATTGCTTAAAAATACATAAAAATGATGTTTTTTTTAAAAAATTATTTTTGATACCAGTACATCAAAATGATATAAAAATACTAATTTTTAATTTAAAATAAAAATAAAAATAAAATTTTTCAATTTTTTCATAAGTACTTTCCAATCGCAATGACAAGCAGACCCTTAAGGAGACCATCCACTTTTTTTTAAGTGTTTTTATTTTTTAAAATATTTTTAAATCATTCTGTCATATTAAATAGTTTAAAAAAAAACAAATATTATTTTAATATAATTTTAAATAAAAAAATATTAAGAAGCAATAAACCCTGACTATTTATCGATATACACAATGTGCTAGATATTTCCACGTCAATCTCCTCGTGTCCTTTCCTCTAAATAAATTGCCGAAATCTCATTTTTTGTGTGGTACTCCTATGGACTGTGCTTAAAACTGCGTGAGGCTTTTGACGCGCGACACCATCCGTGCCTTCCACGCCCCGTGAATATCCCCCTCAGATCTTTTAGCCGAACTCGATTTTTTTTTCAACATCGGAATATCACGAGTGATATCAAGCATGGAGAGTGGGAGATGATTTTGCTGGGAGTTTTGCTGAGGTTAGTTTTAAAAATATTTTTTTATTTATAAATATATTAAAATGATTTTTTTATTATTTTAAAAATTAATTAAAAATAAAAATTATGTTTTTAATAAAAAACTACTGAAACAGAATGCGAAACAAGAGAGCCTAGAAATTAAAAAAAATATTTTATTTGAAATAAATATATTTTGGTGTTTTTAGATCATTTTGATATGCAGATGTCAAAAATTATTTTAAAAAATATTATTTTAATATAATTCAATACAAAAATACTTTTAAAAACTACCATAATCACATTAACGAGAGTCAGTTTCCACCCCTTAACTAAGGGAGGTCAAGCGTTAAAGGCTTTACATGGCCCACACCGTCAATCTCATAAATGCTATCAGCAAAACAGACTACTACCAGGACATTATGTTTTTTCTTTTCTTGTTGTATCTGTGGA
Source organism: Salix exigua (assembly GCA_032356905.1). Lineage (NCBI taxonomy): Eukaryota > Viridiplantae > Streptophyta > Magnoliopsida > Malpighiales > Salicaceae > Salix > Salix exigua. Next base: position 9,032,451 of record CM063605.1, read on the forward strand.
ATTGATAAATATTATTATATAATATTATTTTTATGTCAAATGCAACTCTTGAAAGCGACACGTCGTTCCGTTTATATTATTGTGGTGATTATATATGATTCAAGAAGGATCTTCTAACTATATACATGATATTTGATTATAATGAGGTCTATTGAATTTATATTTATTGTATTTTTGATTTATAAAATAATAAGCATTATTGATTTAGTTTGTTGAGCATTGAAGCAATAATATCTTAACATCTTAAATGCAATGGATCATCTCAACTACTAAAACATTGTTTTAAATGTTAGAAAAATCATTGTTTTCTTAACAATAAACTACAATTATTATCTTGATTGGGCTCGTTGTGGATTTGATTGTTTAGCCATAGTCTACCTCATTGTTTAGCCATGTCGTATTAGATTAATGAATCTATATATTGTGCAAACAAAATAATAAAAGTGATATAATTATGAGATTCTTATTGTATTAAAACATTTTTACTAAAATATTATTGGTCAATACTTTCTTCAGTATTGAATATTTATTAAAGTTGTAAAGGTTGTTATATATTATATTATCTCTCTTATGAAATGAAGTAATTGTTTTTATAATCTGAGGTATAAGGGATACTTATAACTTATATGTAGATAATTATCATTAGACATGTACACTCGAACTACTCTACATGAGAATTTCATATAGAGATATCACAGGTGTCTATAGAAAAACTCGGATGATGGTTGTGCAAGTGATTCATAGACTCGTGATCACTAAATTATGTTATATAAGGAGAATAGTTATAACAAAACATTTAATATTACATGGATCTTCCAGGCAAAATTTAGTTTTTCATAGATGATAAATAAAATTCTCTCAGCTTTTTAATCAGGATTTTCTAAGACAAGATTTCTCTGTCAAATCACACACAAATAAGCCTCTCGGATATCTTATTACCAAAAAAAAAAAAAATATCAACCGAATATCTTCTCACGGACACTAATTCTATTAAGTTTTAAAAATGTTTTTTTAAATTACTCTAAATTAATTTTATTTTTGTAACTTTAGATTATTTTAATATACAAATGTCAAAACTATTTTTTATAAATATATATCATTTTAATATATTCAAACAAAATAATTTAAAAATACAACCATTACTAAACTATCAATGACCCCTTGAGTCCAGCAGACAATTCGATTTAGTGTTTGTTTGATAATACATTTTAAAATAATTTTTGAAAAGAAAATTATTTTTATTTAAATTATTTTGATATATTGCTATAAAAATATATTTTTTAAAAATAAATTATTATTTTAAATAAAAATATTTTAACCACTATCAAGTTATCGATATACACAAAGTGTCAAATTTTTCCTCATCAATCTCCTCATTCCTCTAAATAAAATTCCGAAATCTCATTTTTGTGTGCTACTGCTACTCCTATGGACCGTGCTTAAAACGCTGCGTGAGGCTTTTGACGCGCGACACCAGCTGTGCCTTCCACGCCCCGTCTCCAGATCTTTTAGCCGAACTATATATTTCTTTTTTCAAAATAGGAATATCACTAGTGGTATTATATTTGGACATAAAATTTCAGTTATTTTTCCCGACAAGCATGGAGAGTGAGAGATGATTTTGTGTCCCTTTTTTAAAATATTTTTTTATTTATAAATATATCAAAATAATTTATTTTTATTTTTTAAAAATATTATTAACATTAGTATATAAAAATATCTATAAATATCTAAAATAATTAATTTAATATATATATATTATTTAAAAAACACCTTTAAAAAAATATAGCGACAATCAATATCAAAAGCAAGCTGCACCACCTAACTAAGGGAGGCGAAGCATTAAAGCCTTCACATGGACCACATCGTCAATCTCATAAATGCTATAAGCAGAACCGACACTACAATCAGGAAGAAAAAAAATTTGCTCGTGTCCCATGTTATTTTTCAACGTGCTCATCTAAGGTAAGGCAGTAATGCTTGCCTCTCAACCCATCTTGAACCCACACCTAAATCCGTGTTATTTTTTCTTTCAACAATTATGTTTTTCTTTTCTTGTTGTAACTATGTAATTGATAATTATATAATATTATTTTCATGTCAAATACAACTCTTGAGAGCGACACGTCGCTCCATTTATATTATTTTTATTTTGAATGGGTAATCCGGACTGTTGGGGCTGACTAATCCCATGGCTCATCTCATACTGCGGCAAGCCGGAGGAACCATTTGATTCATGAGGCTTCGCCCAAGTCCATTGAGCCTAAATGAGTTGTTTGCACCTGGGGGATTTGAACCTGAGACGTGAAAGGAGCACACTCCCACATCCCAGACCTCCTACCGCCAGGCCAACCCCTTGGGTTCCATTTATATTATTGTGGTGATTATACCTAAATTCATTACAGTGAGTGTATTCTCGACCGGAACGACATGTATATTTTTGATGAGGTCTTTTGAATTTATATTTATTTTATTTTTGATGTGTAAAATAATAAGCATTATTGATTTAGTTCTTTGAGTTTTGAAGCAAAAATATCTTAACATCTTAAATGCAATGGAGTGTCCCAGCTATTAAAGCATTGCTTTAAAATTTAGAGAGGTTATTGTTTTCTTAACAATAAACTACAATTATTATCTTTTTTTGTTAACGTGGGTGTCCGGGCCGACTCTACGCACCTCGACTAATCCCACGGCCCTGAAGTTAACGACCATGTAAGCCTCCAGTGGCCACCAATATTAGCGACATCAGGACTCGAACCTGAGACCACAAGGGGAGCAAACCCTTTGATCCCAAGTCTTTGCCACTGAGCCACCCATTGGTGGTTACTACAATTATTATCTTGATTGGGCTCGTTGTGGATTTTATTGTTTAGCCATAGTCTACATGGTCTTGTTCACTACCACATTGTTTAGCCATGTCGTGATAGATTAATGAATCCATATTTGATTTATAAATCTAGAGTAAAGAAAAAGTTCACGGGAAAAAAATATTGTGCAGACAAAATTATAAAGCTGTTATAAATATAGGATTCCTATTACATTAAAACATTTTCCCTAAAATATTATTGGTCAATACTTTCTTACGTATTGGACATTTATTAGAGTTGTAAAGGTTGTTACATATTATATTATCTTTCTTATGAAATGAAGTAACTGCTCTTATAATATAAGGTATAAGGGATACCTAAAACTAATATGTGGGTAATTGTCATTAGACATGTACACTGAACTACTCTACATGACAATTTCATAAAGAGATATCACATGTGTCTATGAAAAAGCTCACATGATGATTGTGTTAGTGATCCTTAGACTTGTGATCACTAAGTTATCTTATATAAGGAGTGTTATGCTTTTTTTTAATCTTGTTACATATTATCTTGGAAAGGGTAACAAATGAGTAGACATTAAATATAACATAAAATATAAGAAGGATTTTAAGTGACTAAGTGAGGATTCATCACCCTAGATAAATTAGAAAAAAATATTTCAGATGTTCTTAAGTAGTATTGATTGTTTAATCATTGTGCAAGGTGAAATGAGATTTGAAGAGTTTCAAATCTTATTCAAAGGATCAATGACTATAATGATGCAAAACAAATACGATTTGACACTCCATGCTAAAATGCCTAAATCAGAACATTATTGATTAATGGATAGTAATTACATTGAGAAACTGATTACTAAAAAGGTTAAGTCAAATCACTTTTCATTTTTGTAATATTTTAGGGATTGTGACAAGTCGTTAGATGTTGCACTTAAACTTCAAATATAAATTAATCAATTATTAAATTGATAACAAATTAAACTATTTGATTTATTTAATTCTATTTATATTTATAATTTATATATAGACCAACATATTATGAATCTAATTAGTTACACGGATACACAATTATTAATCAGAAATTAAAATGGGATAATTGATAACCTGTTCAATTATTGATCTGATAAGGAGTTTGAAAAAGTACAACAATAACAATTTATATTAATAGTAGAATTCTAAAAGAAAAAGAAAAAAATATCGTTGCATTAAAGAATCTAAAAAGGGTTAATAAGATAATAGAAAAAAAAGCAAAAATAATTCAAGCAATTAGCGAGAATAAAGAATATTCATTTAACATAGACAATATAAAAGATGTTTTATCAATTGTTGTTGTTAAAAACCACACAATTCTGATAATTACTAGAAACAAAAGGGGAAGAAATAGTATGTGACGAGAGTCATGGAGATATGATACTAACAGTTACTTTGAATTCAGAAATCAAATCTACAAGGCACTGTGAATTCATTAGGTTGAAACAAGCTCGTGGTTTACAATATCACACTCTTACAAGCTGTCTGGTTAGCTAGATCTCCACTCTATAAATAGGCCTGGATGGTTCTACTTCAAAGCACTCTTCCCTAGCTGCTATCCTTCTTCCTAGCTGTATTTCTTGTTTTTGTTTCCTTCATCATATTTGACGATGGAAAGTGAGCTTAAGGCATTGTGGGTTCTGTCTGTGGTGCTGCTGGTGTCAAACTGGAAACACTGGACTCATGGAAAGAGTGTTCCTCAAGCTCCTTGCTACTTCGTCTATGGAGATTCCCTCTTTGATAACGGCAACAATAACTACCTTAACACTGCAGCTAAAGTTAATTACCTACCTTATGGGATAGACTTTGATTCTGGGGCTTCAGGAAGGTGCAGCAACGGTCTCAACATTGCTGACACCATAGGTCTGCAGTTTTCTTTAATGGAAAATCAATATATTCTTGCTAGCTAGCTAGATCTGATGACAGTCTTTTTTATCAAAAGAAGGATGAATCTTGTCTTAACCGATCGAGTTTAGTTATGGGGGAAGCTATGATGTTCATCATTAATTATTCTCTTGTTACAGGTGAACAATTAGGTTTCGACAGCCACATTACGCATTTCGGTGTCGGAGGTTGCACTAATTTTCTAGATGGTGTGAATTATGGATCGAGTGGAGCTGGCATCCTCGATATAACTGGATCTAAAACGGTGATTCTGAATGAATTTTGTATAATCTTGTGTGCTTTGGCAACGCTAACTATTCATATGATTCTTCTGTTTGTGTGAAGGGAGAACTATTCACCATGAATATTCAGCTATATAATCACAATATCACGGTTTCACGAATCGCCAAAATCCTGGGAAGCCAGGAAGATGCGAGGAAGCACCTGAGCCAATGCATATATGTGTCTGATATGGGCCATAACGACTACCTCAACAATTATTTCCTGGACAGCTACAATAGCAGCCAGATGTATGATCCTGAACAATTTGCTCAGCTTCTCATTGAAACTTACGAAACTCAGCTGGAGGTTGGAGTTGGAAGGGTGGTTATAATTGTTTTTTACAGGAATTTTTTTTATTTATAAAGACATCAAAATAATGGTTTTTTAAAAAAAATTATTTTTGATACCAACACATGAAAATGATATAAAAATATCAATTTTTTTAACTAAAAGTAAAAACTAAAAATATATTTTTTTAATTTTTTTCAAAAATATTTTTGAAATACAATATCAAACATCCATAATAGTCTCATTGGTGTCTATGAAAGACAACAATTAATGTTTGACGTGATTTCAAACTACCAAAGAGGTTTGTGTGGTATAGTATTATGTGTAGACTTTTCAAATATATATTTTCTTTAGAATAGATTTGATATTTTTCTATACCAAAAGTATTTTTGAAATGCTTTCCATTCCAAATTAATTCCCTTTTTTTTCCCTTGCTGCCAGTCTTTGTATCGGACAGGAGCCAGAAAGATAGCCCTGTTCGGACTTATTCGGGTGGGATGTATGCCGTACAACATACAGAGTAATCTAGATAAACTAGATGCAACTTCTTGTGCATACGAGCTCAACAATGATGTTCAAATTTTCAACGGCAAGCTTCGAAACCTGGTCGGAAAACTTAATAATAAGCATTCTGATGCCAGGTTTACCTACATAAACTCTTACGAAATTGATTCTGATAGTCAGACAAATAAAGGTACCAATCCCTCTCTCTCTCTAGGTTGAAGACGACTTTTTTGTTAAGCCTCTGCTACCAACATTACTTTTCTTGCTTGCAGGGTTTACATACACCCGTGAGAGCTGTTGCTCGGTAGAACCTCGTACAGTCCCATGTAAATCTCTCTCCGTCCCATGTAGTAACAGAGATGAATACGTGTACTGGGATGGAGCCCATTTTACGGAAGCTAAAGCTCGGGCCTTTGGAAAAAGAGCATATAAACGTCAGTCACCAACTGATGCTCATCCATGTGATATCAGCGAGCTTGTGAAGCTGAAGCTTGATGATTCTGATGCTTACGATATCAACCATGCCGAGCTCTGATGGAGAAGACGATGCCCAGTAAGTAGTCGGAGAACTGTGATCACTGTAAGAACAATGGAAAGACATATTTGCTTTCTTTTCATATCCTCGCACAATATAATTCCAATAAGATTTGCGTTTAAGCATTGCGAAAGTTCTTATGGTTTTAATTAAGGAATTCATAATTATGCCTGCTAGCTAGAAGGGAATTCGCCTAAAGAAGACAATAAGAATTACTTAATTTCTTAATCATGTGGATTTCTTAAATCCATTCATAAAAAGATTTATTTTAAACATATGAAAGTATATTCAAGATATTCACTAGTATAAATTTGATAAATATAAATCAAAATACTAACAAAAAGTTTTTGTCAGTAGGTGAACTTTATCATTAGATTAGGCTCTCACTGAGTTCATTGATAATCATCAAAAAATATTCCCTAAGCATATACAAAGAAAATTATAGTGAAAAAAAAAGAATTAAAAAAAAATTCACTGACGTGTCATTTATATGAACAAAATTACCAACTAAATGAACTTGTTGTTAAAATTAGTTAGTAAATCTATGAGTAATATTTAAGTTATGACCTCACAAATGACCCCCCCTCCTCTCATTTCTTATTCTTTCTCCATCAGTTCTCCAACACAACAAACATCCTTTCACCCTAACTCTAGCTTTATCACAAAATCAACCTTCCATTACAAATATGATCACTTCAACACTAAGTCTGTCATTATTCCTGTTCTGATTCATTTTTTTTAGGATTCTTCACAACAACTCATTTTTTGTTTGAACCCAATTTTAAAATGTTAATTTTAAATGTATATTTTTGTAGTATGCATATAGTTTGTTTGTGTTTGCTTGTTTCATAGCTTTTTTACCATAGAAATTTGTTATATGAATGTATGAATTTTATATGTTAAGGTATCAATTTTATTTTCAAAACTTGTATTCGTTTATAATTTGATGAAATTAATTTTGATTTTGATTTTGTGATTTAGATTTTTTGTAATTAAATAAATAATGCCTTATTTAATGGGTTGGTTTATATTTTATCAATTTATTCTTGAGTTGAAGATTTCAATAAATATTTAGGAATTTGAATTTATGTATATAATTGATAATGATTTAAGAGTACTGTTACAATATATTTAATAAGTTTGAATTAATTAAACCAATGATATCTAATTTATTTAGTTTACATAACTAATTAATATATGTTGTTATCAATATTTTATATAGGATCGAATCGTTCATGAATGTATTAAGATTCACCTAAAGGGTTGCATAGAATGAATTATTGTAATGAGGTTTAGAATTTTATTAATTATACATTATATAATTTGAGAAATAGTAGATGTGGTATTATATTTTCATATAAGAGGTGCAAGAATAAAATGTTTTTTTGAACCATATGTTTTTACTATGCATCTTCTCCATAATAAAAAAGTTCTTAGAGAAATTCTTATTCAGGTTTCCACATGGAGAACCATATGTTCCTTATAATATCATGGTAGAGAGGATGGTTGGGTCAATTTTTAGTTTTAGTATTGTGCATGGAATTGTAGATGTAAATAGTAAATCTTATAGTAATATAGTTACGAATGTGATGAGAATGAATTAGGGTTATACAAATAAATGTTCAATCATACATAAAGAACCGAATATAGATATGACTGGGTTTTTTTAATCTTTTAAAAGACTCTAATGAACCATTATGGGATGAGTGTACGAATCACAATAAATTATTGGTTGTTACACAAATACTCACTATCAAGTTAGATTGTAGGTTTAACGAGGACGGTTATGATAAATTATCGAATAAACAATAAATATTTTACCTAAAGAGAATAGGTTATAAGAGAAATTCTATGTTGTGAAGCCCATGATAGAACCCTTTTGACATAGGATACCAGAAAATTATCATGTGTCCAAACTTTTGCATGTTGTACTATCTTGGAAATGTTGAGTTAAACAAATTTAGAATATGTGAGTATGCTAGTTATAAATCCATAAATAGCATGGAAAGAACTCATATCGCATATAAAAACTTATATACTTCTCAATCACTCTTAGACCGCAAAAGTCATTCATGTCTTTAAATACTATTGAGCATATGAAATGTCATCATTCATATCATACGGATGATGAAATCATGGTGCTAATTTTGTATGGTTATATCCCATAATAGCTTAACATGTTAAGCAAATTTTATATAGCTACAAGGAAAAATGAAAAAAAATTGAGGCGGGTGTTACTTTTTGTTAAGGGGTTAAAAAATGAATAAATCAATGCTTCTTTAAGTTTTTTTATTTTCATATATATATAGATTTAATCATGTTTTTACATGTTTGTATGCATGATTTTATAAGAGTGGCCTGTAAAATCAAGATATTATAAATCATATTTCTTTAATATACAAACTTAGAAGTGTAGGAGGTCATCTTCTCATGCTAACTAAGTTTTTTCTTAGTTCTCATGTCAAGATAATCTTTCTTCCTCACAATTGAAATCACATGCGGCCACCATATTAAGATGAGTATTTTTCCAAGATCATGTCTTTTTGTACAAGCATATTGAGACAGGAAGTAATAAGACCTGTATTCCTATATTCTTATCATGGAAGTATTGTAAGGATGGAGCAAGTTTTCATCATCTTTTTTTTTTCTCCTGCTTTAAGAAAACATGAAAAGATTTATAAAAAAAATAAACAAAAAAGAGAATTAAAAAAAGAAAGGTGAATAAATTAAAATAATAATAATTAACATTTCATAAATTATTTCAAATAAAATAAGTAACAATAAAAAAATGAGGATCAAATTTGATAGATAAAAATTTCAATAAAAATGATAAGAAAAAGCAAATAGAAATTATAAAAATAAGGACCAAAATTAATACAAAAATTAAATTTTAAGAGATGGAATTGAAAAATAAATATTCAAAACAAATTATATATAGCAATCAAAAGTTTGAGGATCAAATTTGATATAATCAGCAAATAATGATATTTCTAAATTTTTCACAACTTTCGGAAAGTGTTTTCCGTCCAAATTTTCCAGAAAACACTTTCCTGAAAACCAAGCCAAATTTGTCTTTGACTGGAAAGTGTTTTCCGTTGACCAACTTTCCGAAAGGCAAACAAACAGAGGAAAATTTGGAAAGTGGTTTCTCGGAAAGTGAATTCTGGGACACAAACACAACCTTAGAATGATTACAAACCTCCATACATCTTAAAGGCCATGAGTAGGGGTGAGCAAACCGAACCGAATAACCGGAAAAATCAGGAAAAAAAACCCGAAAAAACAAACCGATTAAACCGATTGCAAAATTGTAAAAAATCATCCGGTTCGGTTCGGAATCGGTTTTGTATGGACAAAACCGATTGAACCGAAAAAAACCGGTTCGGTTCGGTTTACTCACCCTCCTATAAATAAAAACTTACAAAACCCTACTACTTTACCATTCCCTTTACCATTCCGCCTCCCTCTCCCTCTCGCCTCTCTCCTGAGTCCTCTCCTCACCCGTTCCTCGCCTCTCGCCTCACGCCTCACGCCTCACGCCTCTCGCCTCACGCGTGCCTCTGCTCTGCCTCTTGCCTTTCTCCTCGGTCCTCACGCGTAAGTAAATGCTCACCTTTGATTCCTATGAAAACAACATCTCTTTCCAATGATAACAACAAATATATATATTACGAGTGTTGCTCTTATGAAATGGAATAAAAATAATCCTTGTGATTGTTGCTCTTATTTTATTTTTCTAATCACCACCTAAGTGTGAAAATAACCTGAAGCCAACCCTTAGTTTCCATTTTATTGGTGTATCATCGATGCATATCTTACAATATTATAGCATATGGTATTCTATATGTTTTGTTAATTATTAGCTCAGACCCACCACTCACTACCATACATTATAGCATATGTTATTATTCTTCCTTTCCTTGTTGGTGTTTGTGATTGTAAGCTCAAAAGGTATATATATGTATCCGCCTTGATTTTCTTTACGCTACTTGCTCTACTATCCGGGTTTGCTTTATTTCGTTTTGCTTTAATTTTACGTGTTGCAGTGTTGGCCTCTCTGTAAATTTTAGTGTTTTCATGATACACCCTGCTTTAATTAAGTATAGGATGTTTAAAGAGATCTCGCTTTAATTATTTGTAGTGCCTACTATCGTTATTGAAGAAACATTTGGATAATAAACATCTATAGAGAAACAAAATAAATAGTAGGCATTGAACTCATGTATAATGTGAATTTTATTTCAATAACAGTAGTAAGCACTACAAATAATTATTTGTTGCAACTCTGATTTTTTTCTAATGTGTACGTTGCTGATTTTGGGGCAATATATATGCTGCGAATATGTTGTGGAATAGAGTATGAATATATGCTCTGAATATGTTGTGGGATTATTGTGTGCTTATGTTTATTAACATGTTTTGATCTTTTTCATTTGGTAATTACAGATGAAAAACCAAAATGTTTCATCCATCGACAATACCCCAACATCAACCACTCCAGGATCAAGATCTGTCACAAATGATAAAGGTCCTTATATTGGGAAAAACAAATGTTGATGATAGGAAAAAGTCACAAATTTGGGATCATTTCACAAAACTAGATGGTGATCCTAATAAACCTAGAGCTGCATGTAATTATTGTAGAAGGAATTATGCATGTCATACTATTTTGGATGGAACAAGCAATATGTGGAGTCATTTGAAAGTATGCAAAAAATTCCCCTTTGTGGTTGATAAGAAGCAAAAATTGTTGGTATTAGAACCTAAGAAAGAGAGTGATGAATCAGAAGACAAAAATATGGGCACTCTAAAGGCAATAGGTTATAATCATGAAGAATGTAGATTAGCACTAGCAAAAATGATTATAATTGATGAGTTGCCTTTTAATTTTGTGGAGGGAAGGGGATTTAAATTATTTTTGAGGACAATACAACCTAGATTTGATAGTCTTTCTCGTTTTACTATTATGAAAGATTGTTTAAAAATTTATGTTGACGAGAAAAAATTTTTGAAGATAGCACTTAGGGGCCAACGATTATGTTTGACAACAGATACAAGAACATCAATCCAAAACATTAATTATATGTCCTTAACAGCTCATTGGATTGATAGTGAGTGGAAATTGCATAAAAGAATTCTCAATTTTGGTCAAGTTTCAAATCATACTGGTAAGGTGATTGATCAAGTGATTGAGAATTGTTTGTTAGAGTGGGGGATTGACAAACTTTTTACTGTTATAGTAGACAATGCAAGCTCCAATAATGTGACTATTTCTTATTTGAAGAATATGATGATAGATTGGCCATTTAATATATTGGAAAATTATCATTTGCATGTAAGATGTTGTGCACATATTGTAAATCTTATTGTGGGTGATGGCTTGAAATAGATTCATGATTCAGTTGTTAAGATTAGAAATGCAATAAGATTTGTGAGATTTTCACCTGTGAGGCAACTTGCATTTAAAAAATGTGTAGAAAAATTGCATATAGAGTGTAAAAAGCTTTTATGTTTGGATGTTGCAACTCGATGGAATTCAACTTATCTCATGTTGGATATTGCAGAAAAATTTGAGAAGGTGTTTGTGAGGTTAGGTGAGAGTGAACCTTGGTATATGGGTTATTTTTTAGAAGTTGATTCAAAAGGGAATAAGAAAAATATAGGGCCACCTAATTCGGATGATTGGAAAAATGGTAGAATTTTGGTGAAGTTTTTAAAGATCTTTTACATAGTTACATTAAAGTTTTCTAGCTCATTACATGTGACATCAAATTCTTTCTTCAATTAATTGATTTACATACATACAAACTTGTTGAAACTGTGTAAAAGTCGAGATAATATTTTAAGTGGAATGACAATGAAAATGATGTTGAAGTTTGAGAAGTATTGGGGATATGATGCAAATCAGAATTTCATATTGTATGTGGCTAATGTTTTAGATCCACGTTTTAAGTTGAAATATGTTAAATTTTGTTTTGGTGAATTGTATGATTATCACCAAGCACAAGATTTAACAACAAAGGTGAAAGATCATTTAGTTAGACTATATGAATTTTATTTGAGAGCTAATGAAGTGAAGGATGTTAATAGACATATTTATGATGTTAATGATGTGGATTGCAATGATACAGAGGTAAATGTTAATACTTTTGCTCGATTCAAAAGACATTTATAAAAAGAAGAAAGTGTAGAAAATAAAAATGAAGTGGAGAGGTATTTGAATGATGGTTGTGAGGATCCTGATGATGAGAAATTAGATATTTTAGGTTGGTGGAAGGTTAATGGTTCAAAATATAAAATACTTTTGAAGGTTGCACAACATGTTTTAGCTATTCCTATATCCACAGTGGCTTCTGAATCAACTTTTAGCACAGACGGTCTTATACTCGACCAATTCTGCAGTTCTTTATCTCCAGCAACTGTTCAAGCACTTGTTTGTTGTCAAAATTGGTTACATCATGGAGCAATCCCAATCGACATTACAACCTTGATAGATGATTATGAAAAATATGAAAATCTTGAATCAGGTTATTTTTTTTATACATTTGTATTTTTATTTTATTAAATAATAATCAACTTATTTGCAACCTAGCATTTCTATTATTTTTTTGTAGATTTTGGTAGAAAGTTAAATCTAGCGACGGATGATAATTAGTTGAAGACCAATTGTATTTCTTGAAGTTTTTTATGTTAATGTTTCTTGTTTTTTTAAGCCCTTTTTGAAGGCATTTTCTGTAATTTAAATTTAAATTTGTTCATTTGTGTAGTTTTAATTATCTCTCATCATGCTAAATTACACAACAAAATTATTAGAAAGGTTAAAAAAAACTTAATAAACATTATATTAACAATTTAATAAATTAATATTTGTATTTGTTGCAAAACAAAATTTAAAAATGCTTCGGGTTCTTGTACAAAAATAGTTTTTCAAGCTTATCAAAAAATTTATTAGAAAGCCCATGAGAAGGCCCAAAAACAAATTCGGTTTTATGAATTTTTTAACCAAAAAACCCGGACCAAACCGGACCGAAAGTGGCCAGTTTTGAATAAATTCGGTTCGGTTTCGGTTTGCTTTATTTTTAAAAAAAAATTCGGTTCAGTTACTATTTTGACAAAAAACTAAACCGAACCGAAAATGTTCACCCTTAGCCATGAGGGAGGAATATATTTAACATGTGATTTCCAGTGTAGAGAACCAGAACCAGCATGTTCATGGTTCTATACTGCGCACACTGGCGACTCCATTCTATTTGTTTTGCATGTGAAATGAATGGCATGGTTAGTTTTTAATGACATCTATTTGTTTGCAATAGCCCATGGATAACCAAGTTTAGCACTTTGTGGTATGTTTTTTCAACCATCTTTTTAAGTTATTATTTTTTTGAGTTTGCTAACTATTTTTCCAATTAGATACATATAACTCCATGTTGAAGGAAAAATATGGTGATGACCCTTTGACAAATTTGGATCTCGATCCAGATTTGTGATTAGAGGTAAGATCATCTCATGGACCCAATAGAAATCATCTGTACGCTCTCTCTAACCATAGTCGAGGAGTTGCAGATGGCTCATAGTGTTCATCTATTAATGCTGATAGGTGATAGGGTTACCGACATAATAATAGACGAATTGTTTGATGGTTACTTGTCAAATTCACCAATGAATGAAAAACAAATCAATGATCGAATGAAAAATGATTTTTATATTGGTGTTATGTTATATTCAATGATGGAATTACCAACAAAATAAAGAGGGTAAAAAATATATATGCATTTTATCCGTTAGTAAATCCATCTGTAAAATTGTTACCGGTAAACTCATCGACAAACTACAAATCACTGACAAGAGTTTTTCTTATGGATATTTCCATCCATAATCCCGTCAATAAATTTCACAACAATAGACTGCGAGTATAAATATTTTTAAAAATCATTTGTATTATAAGGTAGAGCTAACCTCCAGCTGAGTTTCGTAAGTTTCAATGAAATAATTGTTGAGGTAGTCGTTATGCATTGGCTCAGGTCCTTCCTAGCATCTTCCTCGCTTCCCAAGATCTTGGCAATTCGTGAAACCGTGTTATTGTGATTATATATAGCTGAATATTCATGGTAAAAGGTTCTCCCTTCACAGACAGAAAACGAAACATATGATCAGTTTCCGTGGTAAAAAATAATAAAAATCATATTTTAGGATCTCACGTTTAAGATTTTAGATGAGATGATTCTTTAACACGGTATAAGAACCTTGTTGACCCAGTAGTCATAAGTTTGAATCTCACCATCCTATTCTATTTGATAAAAATCAAGCACAAGTCTGTTCAAGTTTGAAGCCCAAATGATTTTTACTCGAGAGAATATGTTAAAGAATAATATAAATTATATTCTAGAACTTCACCTAATAACTTAAACTTTTAGATGAGATAATTCTTTAACATATCATCACCAAATCATACAATATTATACAAAACTCATACTGAATCATACAAGGTTTTAGTTAAGAGAGCCAGTTATATCAAGGATGCCAGCTTCAGTAGGTCCATAATTTACACCAACGAGAAAATTATTGCAACCTCCGACACCAAACTCAGTAATGTAACTTTCGAAACCTAATTGTTCAGCTGAAACTAAAGAAAAATAATTAAGATCATTGCTGCCCACATTACTAAACTTGGTTAAGACAAGTCGTCCTTCTTGTTTTAATAAATTTTGTAAATTTCAGCAACAAAAACATCAGTACCAGGCTTAGACAAATTTCTAATTGTAATTAATAAAACGGTTACAACTATCTAGTGATAACATTTTTATTTTCCATCAAAGAAAACTAACACTTTATTTTGTATTACAAGAGAGGAGAGCAAACTACAGGTGGCTATTTTTCCTGTATCAAAGAGACAATCTCCAAAGACGAAGAAGCAAGGAGGTACGGGGTTTCCTTAAGTCCAGTGTTGCCGGTTTGACACCAGCAACTCCACAGACAACACCCACAATGCCTTGAGCCTACTTTCCATTGACAAATCAAATGAAAGAAGGATGAAGAGCGTTGCTAGGGATGGGTGCTTTGAAGTAGAACGAACCTGGCCTTTATATAGAGTGGAGATCTAGCTAACCGGTGCAGCTTGGAAGAAGAGTATTATATTGTACGCCACGTCTTTTTTCAATCCAGCTTGGAAGAAAGTAATTTGACTATAAGAAAAATCAATAATTTTTAATATTAAAATAACAACATATTGAATTTACTTGGTTCAATCTAAGCTAACATATCAAATTCGCAACCTGGATTATGAAACTATAATAACCCTTTAGAAAGAAGTCGAAATAAATAATGAAGCCTAATTTTCAATTAACTCAATATTGAATGATGAAATTGAAAAAAATCAATTTAAAAAGCCTAAAAATGACATGAGTTAACTTATCAAACCCACAACTTGAGTTATAAGATCAAGATAACACAATAAAAAATAAAGTAAAACAAATTATGAATTACTAAACTCAATCAATTCAATATTGAAGGATGAGATTAAAAAATAGATCAATTTAAAAATCATAAAAAAACAATCGTAGTTAGTCCATCAAGCCTAAAACCAGGTCACTAGACTTAGATGACCTCATAGAAAAAAATATCCGATTTAACTTGGGTTAAACTTCCAAATTTGTAACTTTGATCATGAGATTGAGATAATCTTATAGATAGCAAATCAAAATAAATTATGAAGCTCAATTCTTAATAACTTTATTGAAGCCAATGTTGAACAATGTAATTTCTAAAAAATGATTAAAAAATTAGTCAAATTAACCCATGTTAACTTTGTTTTGTGCACAGACTTAAGAATGTCAAAATGAAGTGATTCTTGTGGCATTAGAAAGATAATATCCATAAGTTTTTGTAAATATAGGTAAAGAAAAATAAATAAATAAAGATCATGGAAATCATAGATTTCAAAGTCAAATCTTGCATTTTATCAATATTGATCTTCAACCATTTCGACTTAAATATCTTGAGCTACAATATTGGACTAAGCTTTGTGTTTTTAATATGGTTTATCTGTTTTGATATGTTTATTTATGTTTCACATATTTTTATTTGTCTCATGTGTATATATCTTTATACATCATTAATTTATTTGAGGTGCGTTTTGGGTTACATATGGAAACTTGAGGTTAAGTGAGGAACTAACAACTTATCATATGACTCTTAGTCAATTTTTAAATTTATAAAAATCTCAACTCTTTGTTGAGCGCTTAGACTAATAATGATTGATATACATGTCATCTCATTACCTTTTAAGCCCATTTATTACCTTTAAGAAGGTTATCAATACTTTTTAGAGACCGGGTAGTCAACCTACCCTTTATTTCATGAAAAATATTAGAACTAGCCTTTAGGGTGTATTCTCCATGCACATTGTTTTGCATAAAGGCAACCCTTTAAAGCATTTTGAATTTAGGACATACAATGACAAAATGGTCATCATTGGGAAATTTGTGTTTTTAGAGTCTGAGCAAGAATTAAATTCTTGTTCACATGTAAGAGTTAGGACCATCTGTCACCCTTTAAAGGGTGAGTTCATCGTTTTTCTTTAAAAAATATACATATACATTTAAACATGTATGCTTAAAGATTGAAATAAATGTCTCTCAATTTGGTCTTCATCTGAAGAACAAAAGCCACTGATATTTGACAATACTAAGAAGGATTTTCTCAAATCTAGAAACATTGCTTGTGGTTTTGATAAAAATCTTTACTTTACCATGAACTTAGTTTGGACCTATGCTCGAATATCATTTATAAAGCTTTAACATATTCATAAATAAAGACCATGAGAAATTTAGGCTTTCTTTCCAATATGTGCAATGAGTTCATGTATGAATCAACTCTTACAAAGCTATACAACCAAAGAACTAACACTATCTTGGGTTCTTTATATAAAGCATGATAAAAAAAAAGTCATGTTTCCTTTATTTTGACTAACACTTCAAAGCTATATCCAAATATATCATTTGATTTCCTTCCTAACTATATGAAGATTATGACATCAATAAATAAAAGACTTATTATGTCACAAAATATGTATTTAAATGTATTTCAGAATTACTAATCAGTTTACTATGTTCATGTGAATTTGGCTAATATTTTAATTATTCCTAGAATTATTCTGATTTTTCACCAATTTTTAATTCAAATATTTTTCACCATAATGCATAAGTTGTGAAAAACTCATCCATTTTACAGGATAAATGACCCTGTTAAGAATCTACATGGATCTTTTCTCTAAGAACTTATTTTTGGCCCACAAGTTTATAATAAAATTCAAAAGATAAATTTATTGTAACGAATAAATCATACCTATCAAAACCTTTGAACCACATCAATATCTCACAATGCAACTTATCTTATGTAGGATGGTGTGCTGAGGGTGTTAATACAATTTTAAGCCATAATCAATTCCTTACTATTGAATATCTAATAAGACTAGTACACTTAGATTTTCCTAGTGAGAACTCCATTGACCCTTGACGTTGCACATCCATATATGACAGGGTAGGTCGTACTTCATAAGTAATCATGCCTAAATTGGGTTAAGATTATTGAGGTGCATGGTGTGTAGGAATATAATATTGAAAATGAGTTGGATAATTTCCAAACATTCCTATTATAGTTTTCATATTGCAAAATATACTAGGACTTAACCATAAGTGACTACATAAACAATATGCCTAATCAAAATTTTCTTAGCTCATTTAAATTTAATTGACTATGACCTGTATGCTTTTGTTGATTACCATAATATTATCATAGCAGGTTGTGTTAATTGTATTTACCATACCAAGTAGATAGCCTAAAATCAATGTTAGATATGTTTAAAATATGAGGAATGATTCTTTTAAGATAACCCTCAAATAGGTGTTAAATATATTTGAATTTATTTTTCTTTTCTCCGATTGATAGTAGTCTCCCACCACCTAAAAACCAGATGGGATGAGAACTTTTATGTTATTATTATTTCTATGAGAAAGAGTTGTTGGCATAAATATTTAATTTTTACTTTACATGATCAATTTTTTCGAGCTATTTTTCTCAGAGGCCATTTGAATGATTTAAATACAAGCTTGATTAATAATTGATTTTTAACTAAAAGTTTTGTGTAGCCTCAGCATCTCATCATAGTCCTAAGTGAAACAATATTTGTTAAAATCAAGAGTTGACTCATAGAATCATATAATTTTAGGAGTCAACTCCATAAACCTTATTCTGAAAATACTGAAATCGCAAGTTAATTCACCAAAATCGGTCAAACTTAAGTGAAGTCGTATTGATTTTACAAGTTAATTGTTAAATAACTTTATTAATAAACTTTCTTTATAGACTTGTAGAGTGTAGTCTCAAATTCTCAATTGAGGTGAACCACCATGCATCCCAGCACCCCCTTTCCTTTTCTTAGCATCCCTCACATGCAGGCAAGCACAGTGCATCTATCAAAAACTTGGATCTGCATTATGTTTTACTTTTCTAGACAAGGTTGGTTTTTCTTCTTAAATCTTGCGCTCCTCCCGTTCTAGTTTTTCTTCTATGTTAATTAAGCCTACTATACTGGATCTAGTATTCTAGTCTGTGCACATGTGCATTATAGTAACAACTTGACTGGGTCTCATGCCGATTTTCTCTATGCGTTAGTCTTTAGATATTTCCAGCACCAGGAAAATCATTCGCTCTGGTGAACATGTAGTTGTTCATGGATCCACTGTTATTGCTGCATCCACTGGTGTATACACCTATGTTTCCCTTCAAGTTCCCCCTTCTAATGGTAAAAATAGAGCTTTAACACATTTATACAAGTAATTAGTCCATATGGTTTTTTATTGATCGAAAGATGTAGACTTTGATGTTTTGTTGAGATGAATATGCATAAAAGTTGTTTCTTTGGGCTTGTTTCTTTTTGAGGTTTGATTATAGGTGTTTGTTTTCTACAAGATTTTGTTTTGAATGCTTGTGGATTTGAATGCTTACATATCTTGCACCTAAACTTCATAGAAGTTGGGCTTTCGAGGTGGAGGGCATTCGAGGTTTGCTTCACAGTGATTGAAGGAACAGCTTCTCAGGTTCTTGCGTGATCCCTTGTTGCTTTATTATAATCCTTTTATCAAGAAGGAAGAATTTCATATTAGAGTGTTCTGGTTTTTCTACACATGGTCGAATGAATTTAGATTTTAGATTTGTTTTCCGTGATGAGTGATTAGGAGGATCCCCGTCACAGTGATTCAAAATTGAGAATTGCTCAATTATTTTTCATTAGTGATTCAAATCACAAGTTTGTTCCCTACTGTTCTAATTGGAGTAGTAGTATCTTTCTGGTTATTATTTCAGCATAAAACTATTATGATTTTCAGTAATTGTATTTTAAAGTTATTTAAGGTGTTTGATTTTTCTATGATTTTACTTATAATTGTTCTATCAAAATATTTTACTCATAATTTTATAATTTTATGATCCGATTTTACTAACCGGTGCAGCTTGGAAGAGTATTATATTGTAAGCCACATGTTTTTTAATCTAGTTCTACTCGTTATAAGCTGTGTCAAGTCAAATTATTTTTAAATATAAAAATATTGAGATGAGGCTAATATTTGTTTCTAGAAAAAAAACTAAATTCTGTGAGTATTGATCTATTGTAATGTATTTGACTTTACAAGTTATAAAACAACTCATAATAACATAATTTGACTAAAAGAAAAATCAATATTTTTTTAATATTAAGATAATGACATATTGAATTGACTTGGTTTAACCTAGGCTAACATTTTAAATCCATAACCTGGATTATGAAACTATAATAACTCTCTAGAAAGCAAGTCAAAATAAATAAGGAGGCCTATTTTTCAATTAACTAAATATTAAAGGATAAAATTAAAAAAATAGAAAAAAAGATCGACGCCAACCAATATAGAGATTGGATGAAAAAGATCTTAATTTGCTTTCAGTTTTGATTTTTGAGGTCTGATCTGCAGTATCCGAGCGAGGAGAACAATCGATGGATTGAAATGCAAAAATCAATGGTTTACATTTTAGTGCTGAGATCAACGACTAAGGTTTAAAAAAATATTTTAATCAGCAACGGATAATTTGCATATTCATTATCATTATTTTAAATGTCTTTTTTTTATAATAAAATATATATATAAAAAAACTAAAAAATCAAAAGTTTTGTAGATTGATTATTTTGCTCAGATGTATAACATCATAAAAAAAATCTAGGATGATTAACATTTTTTCACATGTTAAAAAATTTGGTTCTGGTTGTGGCGAAGCGCCGGGCAAGTAGCTTGTATATTTTTTCATTATAGATAATTTGACCCAATTTTTCCACCTATTTTTTCTACATGTGGCTTCTTATATTTTTTGTTTACGTGATATTAGATCTGAAATATTATACATAAAAAAGCTGTAAAAGTCAATTTTAAACAAAAACAACGTCGACTAATGAATTATTTTGATTATTATTCTCATTGTTATTATCATAATTGTTATATTGTAACAAGTATTATAGCTACCATTATTGTAAATAATTAATATTCTAATCATTATTGACAATACTATTCCTACCACTATCATTATTGTTACAAAAAGAAATTAAATTATTTTTTTGATTTTGTAAGATTTATTCTTCATATTATTATATTAAAGGTACTTTAGAACACTAAGATTAAATTAATTTGAGATTTTTTTCAATAAAACTTAGTTCATTTTTTATATATATTTTAAGGCATTAATATTAAACAAATATCAAAATATATAATTAGCTTCACATATTTTTTAGATAAAAAACCTTACAAATAATTTTTATCATTATTTTAAATGCCTTATCTATATTAATATAAATATATAAAAAAAATTAAATAATCAAAAGTTTTGTAGGTTGATTATTTCGTTTAGATGTATAGCATAAAAAAAAAATCTAGGACCATTAACAATTTTTTACATGTTAAAAAATTCGGTTATGGCTATGGCGAAGTGTAGGGCAAGTTGCTCATGTATTTTTTCATTGTAGATAGTTTGGTCTAATTTCTCCACCCGTTTTTGTGTACGTGTGACTTCGTATGTTTTTTTTACGTGATATTAAATTTGAAATATCATGTCGCGATTACTATTTTTTTCGCTCTTCACGTCTTAAGGGGGAGAACGATGCGTAGTGAAAAGGAAGGGGCATTTTGTTGTCGTAAAGTTACGACTATAAATCTTAGAAGTCGCCATCTAATATTAAAGTCACTAGGAAACCTATTGGTCTGCAAGAGTCTAAGTAAGGGGACTTGTTGTGTAAAGGAAAGATACATCATTCCTAGTGCACCCTACCTAAGCTAAACTACATTATTGTTTGATTGTTTTTTCCTAAGCCAGATATTCTATGTGATGATCTTTTCTAAGGTTCGAAGTAGATCTATATTCGTGAGAATGTTTCCACCTCATTGGGAGTAAAAAACATGACCAATCTAAAATTTAAAAATCTTTTCACTGCATTTTATCTTAATAAAGTTTTTTTTTTATTTGTGGGTGTACTTTACAATATAATTTTATATCATTGTTAAAAACTTTTTTTTTATTTGTGGGTGTATTTTACAATGTAATTTTACAATCCTAATAGATAAAACAAAATAATTATTAAATATTTTTGATATTTTGGACAAATTCTAACGGATAATCGCAAATCGGTTAAGATATACAATTTTCGTTTAAAATATGTGAAAGATGCATCATATATTTTTTACAAGAAACATGCTTGGAAAAGCCTTGGATCTTGGCCGTATGATCGAAAACAACACTTTTTTTAAAATAATTTTTTATGTAGATTTTGTATTTTGCATATATATATATATATATATAGCCGAAGAGGCAACCCTTCAACTGCCCATTTCGTGCAACGATGGGTTGCTTGCCTCCTATCTTGTTCAGTGTGTGCTTGCTCTGTTCGAGTAATTGAACAGATGGCCTGCAGTTTTTAATGATTTAGGAGAGGTGAAAATTCAATTTGGTCCCTCAATTTGTAATTGATCTAATTGCATCCCTACTTAGCTTTAAACTTTTAATTTTGTGCATTTGTATCCCCGACATAATTTTAACAACAACCTTATCTTTACGCATCTTTTTAGTTTGGTCCTTGGTGTCAGATTTATGTGATTTAACCCTCATTCGACCATTAAATTCTCAATTATCTTTGACTTTGCACAATTGGCTTGAAAAAATTCAATTCGATCTCTTAAATCTCCAATATTCTCAATTGAACCCGTATTAAACTGAATAACTTGATTTTTCAGTGATTAAGCCCTTAACAAAATTAATTTGACCTATTTAAAATATAATTAAGTCCTTGCACTTAATTAAATCCTTTGATTGGACCCTAAATTAATTTTTAAATATAATTATACTTTAAATTGGCCCATGATTAAATCAAATTGGCCTATAAAAAATATAATTATGCTTTTCCGCTTAATTTGTATGCACATTATAAATTATTTTAGTCTTCAATCTATATTTTTCTTCATATTTGAGCACAAAAGAGGTATGATCGGGCTTTTGAGAACATTTGAATTTTTTACCTTGATTTTTCTACCGACACCAGCCCTTTTATTTTATTTTTATTTTTATTTTGGTAGATTCTGGGGAATAACCCATTTTTGGGTTATGACATCATACATAAAAAAGCCTCAAGAGTCAATTTTGAACAAAAACAACATCGACTATTATTTTGATTATTATTGGCAGTACTATCGTTGCCACCATTATTATTGTTATAATCATTTTTATTATTATGACAATAATCATTATGATAACCAACACCGTTATTTTTATTAATATCATTGAAATTATAATTAGTATTATTATCATTATTATAATTGTTTTTGTCATTATTGATATTCTTTATATTATTAACAAAAGAGAAAGTAAGAAAAAAAAACTAAAAATATTATTATTGCGTAAATAATTGAAAAAAAAATTACCTCGAAGAATAAAAAAATATAAAAATTTTAACAAAAGAGAAAGCAAAAAAATAAAACAAATAACAAAACAAAAATAAATATTATTAGATTAAAAAAATCATTTGACTTGAAGAATAAATAAATATAATTAAAAAAACAAAGAGAAAAAAAATAAGAAATATCAATTTTCAAATGATCGCCAACAAAAATTAAAATTTAAGGAGTAAATATAAAAAATACAATCTTAACAAAAGAGAAAATAATAAAATTAAAAACAAAAACTAAGAGCATATACATATAAACATGGACAAAAATAGGAATTGTTTTAGAAATATATATAAAAAAATAAAAGAATTAAAATCAAATAAAAAATTAAAAGTATAAGGGATGAAATGAAAAAAATATACGATCAATTTCAATAGAAGGATAAAATTGAAAAAAAAACAAAATTTTTATATTCAAAATATTAAGGGATTTGAAACCAATCCAAAAATTAAAAGACCAAGGACCAAAATGAAATCGAAATATATAATAAATTTCAATTGAAGAACAAAATTAAAACAAATCAAAATAAAAATCAGGACCATACAAAACAATTAAAAGATCAAGACTTAAATAAAAATACCATAAATAAAGGGGATTGCCTTGTAATTTAGTATGCAGAGAAAGAAAAAGGGGTGGGGGAATCAACTGATCGCCACCACGTCTCAGACTGCTGTGAGAGAACACGCCCACCACCCAGGGTTATGAATCCCGTTCCGTTCACGTGGAACAACCTGTTCCACTAAAAATCCGGGACAAAGCGGCGACGTTTTGTCCGGCTAAAATTCTGACCGATCCGGCCATTCAGGCTGAGTCACGTGAACGCCTGATTTTATTCAGGCGTTCGTTCCAAATCGAAAAGAAGGCACTGAACTGAAGTGTGTATTTAATGGAGAAGAGTTGAGATTTGAGTTGTGTTTAATCGATGTTGGACAAGGACTAAGGAGAGTGGAGTGAAAAGTGTTTATAAAGGAGAAGTGGAGAGATAAGAGTGAATTTGTCCGATGTGGGAGGACAAATTGAATTTGTCCCAGGCTCCCAGCATTCGGACAAATTCAAATTGAATTTGTCCGAATGCTGGACAAATTATATATATATATAATGATATATATATATATATATAATATTTTTAATATATATATTAAAAAAATATAAAAAATATATATATTATAAAAAAATAAAATTGTTGTGTTGATTTTATATATAAAAAATAAAAATTATATATATATATATATATATATATATATATATATATATCATGGAATCACTCTTGAAAATCAGTAATTGTTTTTTTTTTAAATTGTTTTGTAATGTATTTTTAAATTATTTTGAATTATATATGAACCTTAACTAATGAACTTTTATAGTCATAATTATGTTGTATTGTATTTAGAAATATTTTACTTACGATTTTACGATTTTTTATTTATATCATATTGTGTTCCGAATTTTACTCTTTTTTTTTTTAAATCTGTTTTTTTCCTTTCTTTTTGAACATATGATTTTCAGTACTATTCTTTTTGTAATTATCTTACTATGGTATTTACTATTTTTTTTGGGATGCATATTAAGAAATTCTAATATTTTTATATTAATGATGTAGAAGATGTTATTTTTATTTTATTTTGAACATTTTACTTTCATAATATTTTGGAATTTTAAAGATGTTTCTAGTTTTAAGATTATGTTTGTATTGTATAATGTAAAGTTCATTTATCTTGAATTTAAATTATACTTGTTAAATTAATATTTTATTTTTTTCATATATATAATTAAATAAATATGAACAGTACAAAACCGGAACGGAACGCCGGAATGCACCGAAACCGGAACGTTCCGTTCCAAACAAAAAACCGGAACGGCGTCCGGAACGGATTTTACAACCATGCCACCACCATGAAGTGGACTAAGCGTGAAGCCTGAAAGGAGCGTGAATTGACGGCGTGTCTGTCCGAAGGATCAACAGTATTTTGCAAATAATAATAATAATACATTACTTAAATATTTCTATAATCAACAGTTGGATTATGAGAATAAAAAGTATGAAATAACTGAACATCTCGTAGGCAACTGTGTAAAATAGGCACCAGATTTAGCATCACACATGGTACTTTTCTTCGCACAGCTCTTACCTGTTCGACCAGGGTTATCAATACCGTTCGGTTTTCGATTGGAGCAGAGCGTTCGGTTCGGACCGTTCGGTGTATCCGTTTCGATGTCGTACTATTCATAAAAATTAATTAATTATATATATATATGGAAAAAAAATATTAATTTAACAAGTATAATTAAAATTCAAGAAAAATAACTTTAAATTATATAATATAAATATAAAGTTAAACAAACATAAATAAATATTTTTTATTATTTTTATAAAATTACAAGTACAAAATGATAACTCTAAACTTATGTATGATAACTTATATTGTTTTACTCACAAAAAAAGACGCCAGTTGTTGTTTTTATTAAACATATTAATTTCTAATTTAACTCATATTATTTTTATATAAAAAAACACACTTTAAAGAAACTCGTAATCTAGAATAAAGTTTGAAGGAGTGGTTTGTAAAAGGTGAGTGTATGGTGATCCAAGCCATGACCTCACTATTTGTTTTGTTTGCTAGCTGCCTCTTTTAGGCACAAAGTGAGCTGCTTTTGAATAAACAAGAAGTTGTCCCGAAGAACGGTCTATAATCTAGCGGTTCTGGGAGGCTGTCTCTCCGTTGCCGTTTACTGGAGATCTGGGTCATGAAAGAGTACAATGAGAAGGGGTCGTGGGTTAAGGAATACAAGATCGGAGTGTACATGCCAAAGGGTTTGAAGCAAAATCTGGACCGACCTCTGAAGATCTGGAAGAATGCTTCCAATAGAAGGGTTGTTCAAGCTCTGTGTGTCTTGAAAAATAGTGAAATTCTGCTGGAGTACAAGAACAAAGTTTGTGCTGTGAATCTCTTCGTCTACTTCTCTCTTTTCATTTGGTTTTGACTTTTTTTTAAGAACCCGGAACGGAACGGCCGGTATGGAACCGGGGCGTTCCGGCCGGAATCTGGCCGGATTTGCCGGATCGGGCCGGGATTTTCACCGGGACAAAAACGTCGCCGTTTTGTCCCGGATTTTGAAGTGGAGCGAGTCGTTCGGCCGGAACGGAACGGGATTCACAAGTCTGCTTCGACCACATGCTTCCAACTCCGCAACAGTAACGGTAGCTGAAGAATTCAAAGCGAGAATTCAACTGTTTCAATTCAGAAAGTGCCATAAAGTCAAGACAACGCTCTCAATCATTTACTATTTATCCTACTGCCAACCTGAATTATTAAATCTTTTTGTGCCCACTTACCTATCGGTTCACCTACATAGTACATAGTATATTAAATTAGCAGCTTTATTCTGAATTCAAATTTACCAAAAATTAAACAATAGTTGTTATCTAAGTAAATTTGATGTACTGATAATAAAATGTACCAAAAATATACGTCGCTTGCGCAGAGGATTGCTGAAAGGAACGAGAGATAGAATTCAAGTTGATTGGCATCTCGCAGGCAACTGTGCAAAATAGGCATCAGATTTAGCATCACACATGGTGCTTTTCCTCGCACAGCTCTGACCTCTTCGACCACATGCTCTCAACTCCGCAACAGTAACGGTAGCTGAAGAATTCAAAGCGAGTAACATCATTATGCCGAAGAATCCAAAATAATTCAAGTATTTCCATTCAGATAGTGCCATAAAGTCATTACAACGCTCCCAATCATTTACTATTTTTGCTTCTGCCAACCAGAATTATTAAATCTTTTTGTGCACACATACCTTTCGGTTCACCAACCAACGTAGTATAATAAATTAGTAATTTTAACGTAGTATTAAATCTTTTTGTGCCCACATACCTTTCGTTTGACTTGACAAATGTATATTAAATATCAATGCATACATGTAATATAATAAAAATCACATGTGTTAATAAAGACATAAAATTGAGATAATATTGTAATTTTTACATTGAATTGTCATTTTTTTCTAGTTAACGGGACCACTCATTCGAAAAACATTATATAATAATTTTGTTAATATTAAGTTGATACAAAATAAATTACTATTTTTACATCAGCTGAATAAAAATATAAAATATAGTTTATTTGTTACTAGAGAATAGTTATAACAAAACATTAATATTACATATAAAATATGATCTTCCAGGCAAAATCTATTTTTTTCATAGATGATAAATAAAATTCTCTCAACTTTTTTAATCAGGATTTTCCAAGACAAGATTTTTCTTTCAAATCACACACAAATAAGTCTCCCATTACCAAAATGGAGAAACAAATCACGTTAGTAGATTGATTTTTTTTAATACATCAAACATTACCGATAGAGGTTTTTCTTTTCAGTAACAAAACTCAATTTCTAAACCTTTAAATAGCATAATCTCCTAAATTTGAAGTTTGTTCCAAGAGATTGAGACTTAAACATGTAGGCATTAATTTTTTGTATACGAGAAAACTCCATCTCTTAGACATGCTTTGAGGGTTAGAAAAACTAATAAAACTCTAGTTTTTCCATAATTTTACAAAGTGCGCACGCTTTCACTCAAACTCAAAACCTGCAATGCAGAGCTCAAACTCTTTGGCATCAAGCTACGTCTCTTAAAAATAAATTGGGCATCAAATCCTTTTTGCTATTCAAATGAAAAATATATGGGCACAATAATGATTAATTATTTAAAACTTTTTATTAAGAAATCTAATAATAAATTAATTAACCCTCTCTCAACAACTATCCCAAGACAAGAGAACTCCAAAAAAGAAAAGAAAACCGGAGGTCGATCACCATGCTATAATGTATAAGATCCTGTACATAAAAATCTTTGACCCTTCGATCCAAGAGAATTGCTCTGGAATTTGTGGGCATCAAATCCTTTTAGAGTTAAAAATGATAGATAAGATCGTACCCAGAAATTTCAATATGGAGATCATGTGGGCACCGATGCCGTATCGTGCTATAAGTGATGGATAAACGCCACTTATTATTATGCGTATACAGCCATTGAATTAAATTTCTTTTAAGAAAATAATAACAAAACCATTAAATTTCATAGCCCTTTTTTCCTTTGTATTGAACGCTTTATATTATATATATATATATATTTTTGAGTCAAGATTTTGGTTGTGCTCGCAGTGTAGCAAGACGTCGTGGCTCTAATCAATGTAAGGATAAATACAATTAATATACTTAGTGATTTTTCCTTTTTTTTATCCACTCAAAACGGATACACAATCTGGATTTAGGATTGTCAAATGCATGATAAATTAACTGCATCTGTACTGCTTACAATTCAACCAGATTGATAAGTTTTCACTCAAATAGGCTGACCTCTTATCGAAGATCATTTCCTTTATTACAGGTGTTGTAACCCAATTTTGGGTCATGCCCCAAAACTATCAGAAAATAACAAAAAATAAAATAAAAAGGGTTGGTGTCGGTAAAAAAATCAAGGTGAAATTTTGGATATTTTTGAAAGTTCGATTGTACCTTTTTGTGCCCAGAAATGAAGAAAAAACGCAGATCCAAGGCTAAAGTAATTTATTATCAGATAAATCTATGTATAAACTAAGTCATGAGATATAATTATACTTTTTATGGACCAATTTGATTTAGTCATTGGTTAATATAAAAGCGTAATTATGTTCAAGAATTAATTTAAGTTCAATTGAAGGGTTTTAATTAAACTTGGTGACTTAATTATACTTTAAATTGATCAAATTAATTTTTATTAAGGGCTTAGTCAATAAGAAATCAAGTTCTTAAATTTAATTCGGGTTCAATTGGTGAAATTTGAATTTTCAGAGACCAATTTGAATTTTTCCAAGCCAATTATGCGAAATTAGGGACCCAATTGCACAAATTGAGAGTTTAATGGTTGATTAGGGACTATATCGAACAGTTAAAAAAGTCAGGGACCAAAATAAAAAGGTGCGCGAATTCAAGGCTAGTACTGAAATTATGGAGGATATAATTGTACAAAATCATAAATTTAAGTTCAATTGAGGGTGCAATTAAAGCGGTTATAAATTGATGGACCAAATCGCATTTTACACCCAAAAGTAATAGATAACACATGCTTGCGCCGCAGACAAAGCACCTGCCCCCAGTTGCCGACCAACCGCCTGCACCACCACCTACCAGCCATCTACACGCCGCCACCGGCCGACCTACTACC
The DNA here is from genome assembly GCA_032356905.1 of Salix exigua. Classification (NCBI taxonomy): domain Eukaryota; kingdom Viridiplantae; phylum Streptophyta; class Magnoliopsida; order Malpighiales; family Salicaceae; genus Salix; species Salix exigua. The sequence continues at coordinate 9,062,027 of CM063605.1, forward strand.
CCAGGAGCTAGGCCACCGTTGCTTGCAACGGTAGCTCCTACACTGCCTATAAAAGAAAGAAGAAGAACGAACAGGGTAGGGAGGAAAAAAATGGTAAAAACCAGAGAAGATCATGTAAAAAAATTTAAAATTTTTCACTCCTCTGGCATTCATTTTTCATTCTTTTTCTTTTTTTCTTTCCTTCTTCTTCTGCTCTGTTTCCCTCTCTCAGTCTCTCTCTCTCTCTCGACCTCTGTTTCTCCCTCACAAAAACAGCCACACCGACGCCTCTCTCTCCTCCAATAGTCACCGTTCCAGCCACCGAGAACCACCATATTCACCACCATCAGACTCCCCACAACCCCAACAACCCATGCATCGTCTCCGTTGAAGAAAAGGAGACAGTCCCGACGTTTGCAGCAGCAGCCCCGACGCTTCTGACCACGTTTCCGGCCACCATAGGCCACTATTCCCGATGCCACCACGACTGGAAGAACCACCTAGACATCCTCTACACTAAGGTATTAACAGAATAGCCATTTGTCGTACTCGAAAAATCACTCAATCACTGTTTATCTTCTTTATTTACGCGTAAATTTGTCCTGGTTACTGTTGTGAACAGTACCGAGTCTCGATTCGGGCGGGCTTTTGCCTGGCCTGGCAACAAACAGGCCTGGGCTTACAACCCGTCTGATTGAAGCCCAACCCAGACCGCATTATCTGAGCCCACGGATCAGACCCAGGATGTGTGGGCCAAAGGCCCATGTCGCTACTGAGGCTTAAGCTCGTTCAAGTTTCTGCGGGCTACGGGCCTAAGCCCGTTCAAAGGCCCATATCGCTACGAGCCTACGCCCATTCAAGTTTCTCCGGGTTGGCAATCCAGTAGAGATGAAGTTGGTGACGACCAGACCTACATTACTCTAGGTCGATGACCTAGACACCAAATTGGTGAAGTTGGCGATCTAGCCCACCGAAATAAATAAATAATAAATAATAATATAATAATAAAAATAAAATATAATCATATTAAAATATAAAAATATAAAAAATATTTTTTATATAAAAAATCTAGAAAAAATGAGTTTTCTTTTTTGCATACGACCAATACACTAGCATATATATATTTTTTAAAATCTTTTTGTTTCAAAAATATATTACCTTGGAATTTTATAGAAAAAATGTATTTTAACATGGATTTCACAAAGAAAAATCATTTCTTGCATTTTATGGATTTTTACAACATGTTTGTAAAATCCAAAGGGTATTGGCCAATCTTCCAAAAATTATAAAAAAAACTCTTTTTGGTGATTCATATTATTCACTGTTGGTATTTGGATAAATAAATCCTAAAGGGTTAACATCCAAAATATTCGCCAGGGATGATACGCTATTATTCACTATCGGTGTTTGAATAAATAAATCCTACTGGGTTAATATCCAAAATATTCAGCGAGGATAATATATCATATTTTTTTTGAAAAAAATTTAATATAATAGCAATTATAAGACAAAGAAAACGCCAAGCAACTTACCTAAGGTAGGGCGTACTAGGAGTGCTAAAACCTTCCCTTTACGCAACCAGTCCCTTACCCTAGAATCTCTGAAAGACCAGTTTAGATTTCCTAGTAACCATAATACTAGGTGGCGACTCCCTTTTCTACATAAATAAAGACAATCCCCCAACATTCAATCCCCCACCTCGCGGGGAGAGTCGTTATGACGTTGCACTCACATTTTTTGGGGTGCGACAACAGGGACATGCCAAAATAAATACAGCATCGATAGATTTATAATAGAAAAACTTTTTATAACTAGTTAATGAATAAAATGTCTCTTAAAAAATAAAAAAAATATTAAATTTCGTAGCCCTTTTGTCTTTATACTAAACGCTTTATATTTTTTAATTTTGATTTTGGTTGATCGCAGTGTAGCGAGACATCCAAGGTGTTTTAAAGTGTGGCGGGATCTGTGGTTTGAAAAAAGTTGGGTGTTTTAGCACCCGTTTGGCATTGTGGTATGATCCACGATTGCCAAACAGGCATTGCACTTTAGAGTTTGGTAAACATGAAAACGCAGGTTTAAACCATGAGACCCACATCCAATTCACTCCAAAACGCCGATTGAAGAAAAGCTAGAATTTGATGCTTTTGAGTTTGCGATCTGTGATTATTGAAACGGCAATCCACATTTGAAATAGAAAATATAACCGTTGAAAAAAAACCCTACATTATCCTCTCGTTTGCGCCTCCTCCCATCTCTTATTTTCTCTCCTCTACACTCCACAACGACCCACAGCCACAGCTCCTTCTATTACCTCTGGAAAATCCCCTTGCAGTGGATCTTTTCGAGAGAGAAAAACCAGAACATTAGGCAACATAGTACAGTAAAATACAATATTTCAGTGCAAAAACAAAAACCCAAAAATAAACATGTTGAAGAAAATGAATGGGAGAGGGAGCTGACCAATAATTGGTGCATACATGGGTCTCTTGCTGAGTTTTCCCTAATTTTTATGTTGCTGACTATGAGCTTAAAAATACACCAACATTTGCCAAAAAATGGAAGGCTCCATTGTTGGGTTTAGGAACGGAGTCGTGGTTGCTGCTGGTTGTGGTGGTGGTGGAAGAGGGAAGAGGACGTGGGTGGGAGGGAAGTACGTTGGAGAGGGGAGTTAACATGGGGGCTGGTGACTGGTGTATTTGGTTTTGGGGGGTGGACGGCGCAGGAGATGGGAATGGGAATGGGTTTTAAGGGGTAAGGATATATAATTAAAAAAAATATATAATTATATTCTATAATTATGCAATTATTTTAATTTAAACACAATTATTTTTCGTGTTTTAAATTTGATTTTAAAAAAATCAAAAAAATAAATTTTTAAATTAATTATTTTGATATATCAATGTCAAAATATATTTTAAAAAATAAAAAATACTTTAAAAATCAGTCATTACTATAATATATATATATATATATATATATATATATATATATATATATATATCCTTTTAAATAATTTTACAAATTAAAAACAGTTTGTAAAGTTTGGAAACCAAACATCCAAAACTGTTTTTTTTTCAACCTCCAACTCAACCATAGTTTTAACACAAACATTTAACTGCTTATTTTGAACTACAGTAAAAAGCGCTTTTTTTGAAACTATTTTTTTTTTCAATCTTAACCACAACAGCAACTGTAATACCAAACAGACCCCTAGTATTTGATAAAAGAAATATACAGATATATTTTGGTGAACCGCAGCTCTCGACCTCATAGATAATTAATTCCCCTGATTCTTTACCGTTAGCATTAATAATTCGAAAAAAAAAAACCTTTCTCCCCTTAACAGCGCCTCACTCATTCTTCCCTTCACAACGCCACAGCCCATGACTGTAATCATAAGAATCTACCAGTTACTGGCATTGTTGTTTCAGAAGAAAGTACAAAAAGATTGGGTTTTTTTAGTACATTGTAGAGAGGAGACTTTGGCAAAGATAAAATGGATCTACGGTGCAGATGGTGTAGTCTGCTGTTGAGCGAAGAGAAACAAGAAAGTTGAGAGATTGTTGTTGTTGATGATGCAGCCATGGTAGGTTTGATTGATGAGAGACTGCTGAGATGGAGTTTTGAAGAGCTGATAGACAGAAAAATTGGGTTTTTTTGAAGGGGGACAATTAGCTATTAGAATAGTTAAATTGATAATATTTTTTTTTGAATAGTATAAATAAAATAAGATAATATATATATATATATATAAACTATTTAGAAAATATTATTATATATTAATATATTTAATATTAATATAACTATTTATTAATAATAATTAACCAATACAACTTATTTTTAATTGTAATTTTAAACAAACACTTCAAAACTTATTTTGAACCCCAACTAAAGTGTTTTTAATGAAACTAATACATCCATCGTAGCTTTAAAATAAGGAAATTATTCATGATTTTTAATCTTTTCCCTTTTTTATCGTAGTTAAGATTAATAATTAGAAAATATCGAACCATTGCAATCTTATTACCATGACTGATTTGAATTGATCTTATCTTATAATAAGATATTCTTTTATCTTGAATAATAATAATAATAATAATAATAATAATAATAATTTGACCTCTTAAAATATAAAAAAATTAGAAATGCTAGGCAAGAGATCTGCTGCTGGTTAATAGCCGAACTAGATTTTTTTTTCAAAATAGGAATATCACTAGTGGTATTAAATTTGGAGATGAAATTTCAATTATTTTTTTTCAACAACCATGGAGAGTGTGGGGGGAGGGAGTTTTACATGATTTTGGTGGCAAGAGCGTAGGGAATTACAAGTCTTAGGGCATGTTTGGTATTGCGGTTGTTGTTGTTGTTGTGGTTGAGGTTGAAAAAAAACAGTTTTATAAAAAGTGTTTTTACTGCGGTTCAAAATAAACAATGAAATATTTGGTTAAAACTGTGGTTGAGTTTAGCTGAACTAGTTTTTTTCAAAATAGGAATTTCGCTAGTGGTATTAAATATGGAGATGAAATTTCAATTATTTTTTTCGACAAGCATGGAGAGTGTGGGGGGAGGGAGATTTACATGGTAATTTTGGTGGCAAGAGCGTAGGGAATTACAAGTCTTAGGGCATGTTTGGTATTGCGGTTGTTGTTGTGGTTGAGGTTGAAAAAAAATAGTTTTATAAAAAGTGCTTTTACTGCTGTTCAAAAATAAGCAGTGAAGTTTTTGATTAAAACTGTGGTTGAGTTTAATGTTGATAAAAAGCAAATTCATGTGTTTGGTTACCATGCTTTTAATATTGCTGTCAACTTGTAAAATTACTTTAAAGGGTATATATACATATACTTCTTTTTATTAATATTGATTTTTGATTTTATCAATTATTTTTATCTCACTTTTCTCTCTCGTTTTTATGTTAATTAATGGATACATTTTTTTGTTTTTAAGTTATTTATTCAAGATTCTATTTATTTAAGGTGTATGGTTAAAAAAACAGTAATCAACATTTGTTTTGCAAATTACCTAGATTAAATGCAGTCAAGCAAAAAAAACTAAAAACCCCACGGTTAGATTGTTTGTTCTTCAAATGCATATTTTTCCATCCTTAATTACCTCACATTATTCCTACAAACTCTAATAATAAATTATTATTATTATAAGCAGTAAAAATAATCTTGATATCTCTCTCCTTAACCATTTCTCATGAACAATCCTCTCCCTAAACGACGCCGACGCACGCTCCTCTAAACAAGAAACCGAAGTAGCAGGAACTATAACAAGAGCCAAGACAGACAAAGATCCCTCTACTTTTGTAAAGGTAGTGAGGACGACAGAGGGACCGAAGATGTAGATGTGAAGAGAAGGGGAGGAGATAGTGAAAATGAGAATTGAGGTGCAGAAGTGAAGGGAGCAGAGATGTCGAGGGATGAGGGTTTGATTTGGAATAATACATTCCAACGACAATTTTGTGTTGTTTCTGTGGTTATTGTGGTGGGAATATTTGTTTTTGTTTTTTTTGTATTTGTCGATGAAAAGCCATGAGAAGCAGCTATTTGGTTACCTATTAAAAACAACTATTTTTTTTAGCTGCGTCTCATGAAACGACGGTTTGCAAAGTTTTGTTGGTGGGCCCATGTATTGTGCAACTGTTTTTAATAGGTAACCAAATGGCAATTCACTGACTTTTTTTCAAACGTGGGTAGAAACGAGCACTTAGTAGAAACGAGCACTTAGGTGTGCTATAGCCATGTCAAAGTTTTGTCTTTTTTTCAGCCTTAAATAGGGCATGCCAAGCATTAAAGCCTTGCACCACTTAAATAGGGCATGTCAAGCATTAAAGCCTTTACATGGACCAAATCGTGAATCTCATAAATGCTGTCAGCAGAACATACACTACTATCAGGAAAAAAAAAAGAAGAAGAAAAAAAGTTGCTTGTGTCGTGTAGTCTTTTTTCAACGTGCTCTTCTTCTCCAGTGCAATGGAGACTACCCTAGACAACACCCCACAAATCCTTCCCCAAATACAACGTGAAACAACAGACTACACTGCTGCCCAGATCAGTATTAAATTGAATGATATCAATTGTGCTATATGGTCTCAAATCATGGAGATGTACATTTTAGGAAAAGATAGATTAGGTCATAAGATAGATTTGAAAAGTTTCAAATCTTATTTAACGGGTCAATGACCATAATGCTGACAATCAAATATGATTTGACATGGTAGATGTCCTCCATGTTAAAATGTCTAAATCAGGACATTAAACTGATTGTTAAAAAGGTTAAGTCAAATCACTTTTCATCTTTCTAATATTTTAGGATCACTTCTCGTTGTTAGATATTGCATTTAATCTTCAAATATAAATTAATCAATTATTCAATTGATAATAAATTAAATTATTTGATTCTATTTATACTTATAATTTATATTTGGATCAACATGTTACGAATCTACTGGGTTACATGGATAAACAATCATTAGTCAGAAATTAAAAATAACTTTCTATTATTGATCTATAAGGAGTTTGAAAAGGTACAACAATAACAATTTATAACAATCCATATTGACAAGCCATTGTAAATCAATTAGATTGAAACAAGCACGTGGTTTACAATACAACACTCTTACAAGTTGTCTGGTTAGCTAGATCTCCACTCTATAAATAGGCCTGGATGTTTCTACTTCAAAGCACTCTTCCCTAGCTGCGCTCCTTCTTTCTTCCTAGCTATATTTCTTGTTTTTGTTTCCTTCATTATATTTGACGATGGAAAGTGAGCTTAAGGCATTGTGGGTACTGTCTGTGGTGTTGCTGGTGTCAAACTGGAAACACTGGACTTATGGAAAGAAAGTTCCTCAAGTTCCTTGCTACTTCGTCTTTGGAGATTCCCTCTTTGATAACGGGAACAATAACTACCTTACCACTGCACCTAAAGTAAATTACCTGCCTTATGGGATAGACTTTGATACTGGGGCTTCAGGAAGGTGCAGCAACGGTCTCAACATAGCTGACACCATTGGTCTGCAGTTTGCTCTCCACTCTTATATATAATAATATATAAAGTGTGCTAGTTCTCTTTAATATATGTTCTTACTAGCTAGATTTGACAATTTTATTACATATTTTATCAAAAGAAGGATGACTTGTCTTAACCGGTCGAGTTTAGTGATGTGGGAAGCTATGATGTTCATTATTATTCTTTTGTTACAGCTGAACAATTAGGTTTCGACAGCTACATAACGGACTTTGGTATCGGAGGTTGCACTAATTATCTAGATGGTGTAAATTATGGATCTAATGGAGCTGGAATCCTTGATATAACTGGCTCTAAATCGGTAATTACTTATCATATGCCTCTCTCATAGCTGAAACCTTGTATTATTCTGTATGAATTTTGTATAATCTTGCATGCATGCTTTGGCAACGCTAACTATTCATTTGATTCTTTTGTGTGTGGGAAGGGAGAACTATTTACCATGAATATTCAGTTATATAATCACAATATCACGGTTTCACGAATTGCCAAAATCTTGGGAAGCGAGGATGTTGCTAGGAAGTACTTGGGCCAATGCATATATGTGTCTGATATGGGTCATAATGACTACCTCAGCAATTATTTCAAGGACAGCTACAATAGCAGCCAGTTATATGATCCTGAACACTTTGCTCAACTTCTCATTGATACTTACGAAACTCAGCTGGAGGTTAGCCTTTTCAAATTATCCTAATGTTTGATGTGATTTTAAACTGACAAAGAGTAACACTTATGTGGTATAGTATTATGGTGTAGACTTTTCAAAGACATTTTTCTTTAAAATAATGTTTTTAGATTTGATATTTTTCTATATCAAATGTATTTTTGAAATGCTTCCATTCCAAATACATGGACATACAGTCCAATTATTTCTTGGACAACTACAATAGTATCCAGACTTTTCAAATATATTTTTTCTTTAGAATAGATTTGATATTTTTCTATATCAAATGTATTTTTGAAATGCTTCCATTCCAAATTAATTCCTCTTTTTTTTTCCTTGCTGCCAGTCTTTGTACTGGACAGGAGCCAGAAAGATAGCCCTGTTCGGACTTATTCGGGTAGGATGTATGCCGTCCAACATACAAAATAATCCCAATAAACTAGATGCATCTTCATGTGCATACGAGCTCAACAATAATGTTCAAATTTTCAACGGCAAGCTTCGAAACCTGGTCGGAAAACTTAATAATAAGCATTCTGATGCCAGGTTTACCTACATAAACTCGTACGAAATTGATTCTGATAGTCAGACAAACAAAGGTAGCAATCCCCTCCCTCTCGGTTGAAGATGACTTTTTTGTGACGCCTCTGATACCAATATTACTTCTCCTGTTTGCAGGTTTTACATACACCCGTGAGAGTTGTTGCTTGGTAGAACCTCGTAAAATCCTGTGTACATCTCTCTCCGTCCCATGTAGTAACAGGAGTGAGTATGTGTACTGGGATGGAGCTCATTTTACTGAAGCTAGAGCTTGGGCCTTTGGAAAAAGAGCATATAAACGTCAGTCACCAACCGATGCTCATCCATATGATATCAGCGAGCTTGTTAAGCTGAAGCTTGATGATTCTGATGCTTACGATATCAACCATGCCGAGCTCTGATGGAGAAGACGATGCCCAGTAAGCAGACGGAGAATAAGATATTGTGACTGTAAGAACAATGGAAAGACATATTTGCTGTCTTTTCATATCCTTGCACTATATAATTCCAATAGCGTTTAAGCATTGCGAAAGTTCTTATGATTTTAATTAAAGAACTCATAATTATGCCTCCTAGAAGGGAATTCGCCTAAAGAAAACAATAATAATTACTTAATTTCTTAATCATGTGGATATCATACTTAAATCCATTCATAAAAAGATTTATTCTAAATATATGAAAGTATATTCAAGATATTCACTAGTACAAAATTGATAAATATAAATCAAAATACTAACAAAAAGTTTTTGTCAGTAGGTGAACTTTATCAATAGATCAGTCTCTCACTGAGTTCATTCATAAACACCAAAAAACATTCCCTAAGCATATACAAAGAAAAATTATAGTGAAAAAAAAAAGAATTAAAAAAATACACTGACGTGTCATTTATATGAACAAAATTACCAACTAAATGAACTTGTTGGTAAAATTAGTTAGTAAATCTATGAGTAATATTTAAGTTATGACCTCACAAATGACTTCCCCTCTCTCATTTCTTAGTTCTCCAACACAACAAACATCCTTTCCCCCTAACTCTAGCTTTATCACAAAATCAACCTTCCATTACAAATATGGTCACTTCCATTACA
>CM063605.1:9071829-9122751 GCA_032356905.1 Salix exigua
AAATCATGGTGCTAATTTTGTATGGTTGTATCCCATAATAGCTTAACACGAGCCATAAACTCGCGCTTCGCTGCTGGAATTAAATTGTTTTGTCTATTTTTAATATATAGAATTTCTTGTTTTGTATTTTGGTTTTTATTCTTTTATATTTTGGTTTAGTTTCGATCCCTTGATTTTTTTCGGTCATCTGAGATAGTTTTTAATTTTTTATTTATGTCAATACACCTCTGTTCCTAGTTAAGATTTTTAATTTTTACTGTTATTTTTATTTGTATTAAAAATCATAGTAAGTTTAACTTTGATGGTGTAAAATGAGAGTGAAACTCTCTCTTATGCATGTATAGTTAAACATGAAATGTTTGAAACACCCCCGCAGGTAACTCTTTTGTTTTGTCTTATTTGAGGTTACAAAGGTTATTTACTGTGCACTGAAAATATGCAATTACTGGGACACCCCCACTGACAATTCTTGGTTTTTGTCTTATTTGAGGGTATTATGGTTATTATACTGTGCACAGAAATGAAAAAAAAATGAAAATACCCTTGATACCATGACATTATTTTAACTCATTTTATATAATAAAATGAATATATAAAAAACTAATATATATTTTTAGATGTTCTACGATGCTGCACGCATAGTCCGAAATGTGTGTGAGCTCGAAAATTGACGGCGCGCCCGAAGACGCACCAGCAGTACCGCGACAGAAAATATAATTTAAAAATGGTAAATGACCAATCACCCCTATAGTCAACTCTTGAATTTTGTCTTATAAGGAGGTATATACGTACTTATACAGCTCGTGATACGCGTCAGCCGACCCGGACACCCCAATTATAAAAAAAAAATGGTCTGGTGATTAGTCATGGTGAATTAAGTCGGACCAAAGACCCGGTTATAAAAGAATGTATAGGTGAAAAAAAAACTTAAACTGGCCTTGAGACCTCAGTTATAAAAAAAATGTATAAGTGAAAAAAAAATGTATAAGCGGGAAAACACTATAGCAATCCACAATGTTTAAAAAAATTTGACCCGAGGTTAGTCGTGGTGCGTTTAAGCTAGCCCGAAGATACCAGTTAAAAAAAATGTGATGTGAAAAAAAAATAAAGCTTAAGTGGCCCCGTAGACCCCGATTCTAAAAAAAAAGTATAAGTGAAAAAAAGAGTATAATGGGGAAAGCACTGTAGCAATCCGCAATGTTTAAAAAAAATCAGTCTAGGGATTAGTCATGGTGTGCTTAAGTTGGCCCGAATAGCTTGGTTATAAAAAAACAATTGTATAGGTGAAAAAAAAACAAAAAAAAAACAAAGTATAAGCGGGAAAATACTGTGAAAAAAATAAGTTTAAGCGGGAAAGCACCGCAACAATCCAGTGTTTAAAATAAAATTTTGGTTTGAGGATTAGTCGTGGTGTACTTAAATTGGCCCGGAGACCCCGATTATATTAAAAAATTTGTTTAAGTGAAAAAAATTGGTTAGGTGAAAAAAAAGTCCAAGGGGGAAAGTACTGTAACAATCCATAGTGATATGCGTGGGGAGTTACAGTGTTTTCCCCACATCACTTGTATGCATAATGTTAAGCAAATTTTATAGAGCTACAAGGAAAAACAAAAAAAATTGAGGCGGGGTGTTACTTTTTATTAAGGGGCTCAAAAATGAATAAATCAATGCATGTTTAAGTTTTTTTATTTTCATATATATAAATTTAATCATGTTTTTGCATGTTTGTATGCATAAATTTATGAGAATGACCTGTAAAATCAAGATGTTATAAATCATATTTCTTTAATATACAAACTTAGAAGTGTAGGTGGTCATCTTCTCAAGCTAAGTTTTTTCTTAGTTCTCTTGTCAAGATAATCTTTCTTCCTAGCAGCTGGCATCACATGTTTAGTATTGAACCATAGGTTGTGAGGATTTTTTATTTTTGTTTCTTCCTAGCAGCTGGCATCACATGTTTAGTATTGAACCATAGGTTGTGAGGATTTTTTATTTTTGTTTTTTTATACATTAAGAAATTACTTTATAAATATTTGAACGGTGTTTATTAAGTGTTTCCATTTGATAGATTGACAATATTTTTTTGAGTCTAAAAAACCTCATTTTGGTTTTCCACCCCTATGAAGTAACCAAAATTTATACAAGCAAATAATGTGTCATCTATCATAATAAACAACAAATTGTCTAATTTTTAAAAATAAAAAGTAAAAGAGTGGATAACATGTCATTCACCCTTGAATAAAAAAAATCATCCACCCTTGAAAAACAATCTCAAATAATAAATAATTATTTGAATTACAGTTAGGCTAAAAAGAATTTTTTAAAGGGAAAGTTAATCTAAGCATTTTACACTTTACTCCATTTTACACTTTACTTTTATAATTTTGAAAATTACAAAAAACATCCTAGGTTTGAACAAGAATTAGAATATATCCTTGTGCATAGTAAAACACAAACAATCTAAATAACAATTTTTTTTCTCTCCATTATCAAGAAAAATCAACACCTTGTAGACTAAATGCCCACATTCTAAACATACCCAAATAGCTTTTGACTCTAATTTCATATCAATCAAACCATTTTGTTTATTGAATGATCCTCAACTAATAATTTTAGTTTATTTTCTTTGTTATTTTTGCATCCCTTTTTGGACTGCTCCAGCAATATTTTACTTTCTTAGAAATCAATGCTACTCTTTTGACATTGTTATGGCATTGTTTTGTTGTTAATTAATTAATCCATATTTGTTATGATGTTTAAGGGCTTGGATTAGTAAAGCATTCCATGTGTTGTTTTGAATTTAAAATATGATGAATGAAATATATTATTCCCTCTAATTACATAGATATTTGCTCTTATCTCATCTTCAAGCTTTCAAAACTTTGCTCACAATTTGTTCCTTAACAATGTTGCTCTCATTCACCGACAAAAATGTTGGCTCCATCACACCTTGAATTTCTTATCACTTATTTTGCGTTGATTCTCAATTTCAACACCATCAAACACATTTGGAAGGTGCAAGGAAATAAATAAAATGCTTATAAAACGCAAAAACAAATGAAATAACAGTGAAGGCAGAAAGCAGAGTTCAAACCATCTGTAGCAGGCAAACGTGGTCAATTTTTCCCTGATGAGTAAAACAAAACCAATGTCGGCATGAAAATTGGCAGTCAGGTATAATTCGCAGGTTTAATGGAGGCAATTCCACTGCTTCAGATGTGAAAGAATATCAGTTTGAGTGAGGAAAAGTAATCTGCAGCTTACTGCTCTCATTTATGAAGATGTACACTGGGAAGAATGCCTCTGAATAAGCACTCTATTGACTCGTCGAAAACCAATCCTCTGAAGTTGTTCATTATCTTCTTTTATTTGCTGATATTGGCCCAGTCCCTCCATTTTGTTGCTTTTCTTACATCAAAATCTTGAGTTTGTACAAAGGGAAACAAGATTAGTATATATCTATCTATCGGAAATTTAGAGAGAGAGAAGGGACAATTGAAAAGCCTAGGGAACCAAAGAGAAGGCTGAAAAGTCATTTATTCAAGACCAACACCATATAAAAAAAATGCATTAGCTCTCTGAATTGATCGTCTGAATAGACATGAAAGAGGATAATAGGTGTGCTGGCAAAATTTCTGCTGAACATCAACACGCCCTCAAAAAACTGGCGGATGAATTATTTATGAAAAAATGGAGACACAGGTTTGTCCTTGAACACCTTCATATTTTTAAGCCAGAATGAATGGCTACAACTCCCCCAACGAGATTCTCATACTCAACCTTCTGAAATCCTGCATCTACAAGCATCGAAGCAAATTTCTCCTGCATTCATCACTTACATTAAGTCATTAAGTACACCAGACAAAGGTGAATACACAAAATATACCCAGGTTATCAACGAGCACATGCAATATAAGCTACTAGATAGTCATTGTCCTCACGCCTCCCTCCCCTTTCTCCTTTTCTCTCAGCTAGGTCATTTAATTCCAGTCAGTTAACTAACAGGGATTCACACATAGGGTTCAAATTTATCAGTTCCAGATTACTGTGCAGAAAAATATTTTTCAAAGTGCACGATGAATGAATCAAATATAGGATTTACATTTTCTTCAAGTGCTTCTTTCTATAGTCAAACTTTAGCCAAGTGCTTCTTTCTACTTAGATACTTGAAATCACATGAGCATGTATTTAGGTGAAAGGGAAATGTGGATAATCAGCCTACATGAAAAATTAAAGCTACTTAATTTCTAGTCTTGGATGGTAAGAATAATTTGTTGAAGTGCTAATGTTTGGGAAGGAGCTTGAAATATCAAGCTTCCTACCACAAGATCATGGGTTTGAGTCATAAACTGTCATGCAAAACTGCTGAATAATGACAAGTTCCAACAATCAGATTTGGTAGGACTTTAACTAAATCAAGACCTATACTAGACTTTTCTCAATGCAACCTTTTAGCATGAAGACTCAATAGCATGGAAAGATTATTATTTTCATAACTAATGATAAATAGAACACAAGGTATCTAGGAAGAAAAGTTTATAGCTAAATATATTTGCAGACTAGAAACACGAGGGATCCTTCTCTTTATATTTAGAGGGGAAAAAAAACATTTAGTTGCACTGTTTCAGATAAAAATACATTGCAGATAACACGTTACTGGCAGTTCAATGAAATAAAAATGAGTTGATTCTTTTCTTAGTCAAAGAAATTAATTTTATAACCTTGAGCCATGTACATTGATCATTAAACCCTCTTGCATGCCATATTAAAATCACATTCTATCTTGTGCATATTTACTATTGGAATATGTAAAAAGCAATATTCCATGTAAACTATGTACGGTTGCTATAGAAATATCTAGTTTCCACATCCAGGGATAAGGTGTCCACTTGCATGTATTAAATACATCGGTTGTTTTAACTTTTATTCTATATCTTATTTTCAGAAAAAGGCTCCGCTAAAGTATGTTTTGGGAATATAGAAAACCTCATTCATTGATTGAGTTATAGCCCAGGGTTCTATAAAGACACCACACGATTGTATGGACTCAATTTCTTAGCTTCTAAGATACTTCAGCAGAATTGTGGTAATATTTGCAGAAGTGCATGGGACAAAATTATGACCTGTGGAGGAAAACGACGTATGCTCTCAACTAAGTACTGATAAGATTCCCTATCACCTGCAACTAGCTCACCCAGAGCTGGAATGACTGAGAATGAATAGTAATCATATCTGCAAGAAAAAGGAGTATTCTTGAAACAGGATAGATGATGCAGTGTTCCAAAAATTATGGAAAAATAAAAACAAATTGAAAATTAAAGAAAGCTAAGCTTCAAAAAGATTAGCTGGGACAGTAGAGGTCATCTGCAAGTCACAGAATAAGGCTTGAGTTTTGAGCATATATCTTTTTCTTGCTACAAACAATCACAAATTCTCTCATGTGAATGCTTTCTACATGCCAAAGCATGCAAGAATTAAAAACTAATCAACAAAATTTCAACCATTCAAATTCAAGTGAAACAGTAAGATCTTCTATGCAATTCAAAGTTCATGTAATTAGTAAAAACTAATTTATTTCGGGATCTACATGCTATTGTTGTTTTGTTTGTATTGCAACATGAACATAATGCTAATCTGGTTCAATCACAGTATTTGGCACTTTTTGTACTTTGCATTGCAACATCTGCAGAATGCTAATCTTTGTAGTAATGATGTTGATCATATTTTATTAAAGTTCATCATCTGCTCAATTAACATTATGCTCCCAGGTAACAATCTGTTTACACCCTAGTGGCATTAATTGGTTTGGTTTAAAAGATCAGAATTATGCTTGAACTAAATGAAGGAGGAAACAACAATTGAAAAATGAATTATGAATATAGAAAAATCAATTAGACGACAAAATAAATCGATCCGCTCTATATAAACTTTAGATTTATAATCAATATAAATATAAACTACTAGAAAAATATGAATATAGAAAAATGAATCCAGAACTCCAATGAGAAAGGTGGGTTATGGGAGCGTGTGATTGTTATTATTGAATTCAGGTTAGAACTAAGATGTAATATTCATTGTCAATCTCACTTCATCACACCAAGGCCTTTATCTCTATGATTGACTATTTTCTATGGAAACGAAGAGGCCAGATAGTTAATATTCAATTTACTATTTCTTTGTTAATCTCACTTCATCACACCAAGGCTTTTGTCTCTATGATTGACTATTTCCTATGGAAAAGAAGAGGCTGGATAGTTAATATTCAATGAAGTTGAAGAAAACCATTTTACAGGGTCGATTAGTAAACAACCTGATGTATGCTGAACTTATTGTTGCAACTCAAAACTTTGAAGATTTGAAAGAAAAAAAATGTTTTAAGCATAATATTCTTAATGGGTTTAAAAATACTACTTTGACAGTAACAATATTTTCAGCATGGAAGAGGATCTTTATCTTGTATACTTTAACATGAAAGGGGGGCTTTGTCAAACCTTCAAGCTTTTGGGTCGTAGCTATAGTTTCACCGCACCTTATGGGAGTTTTTGTAATTTATCCTTTTCAATTTAATTTATAAAAAATCACTTCACCACGTGTACACTACCAGAAAGGAAAGACCGGCCACTTCTGGCATAATTTACTGACTTGTCAAATTCTAAAAATTGAGAAAATTTTAAACGCGGGAAAAAGGATATTCTTTGTTAAAATAGTGCCTAAAAATGATACTAAAAGAAATGCTAACATTAACAAATATCCATTAATGTATGTAAGAAGGTGTACTCACAATTCTTTAAACACAGGAGCTTCAACGTGGCTCAGTTCAAGGCAAAGAAATCTTCCTCCGTGTTTTAATACCCTAATAAAATAACAGTTGAAGCTTGCATGAAGCATTAATGTATACTACACAAGCTGGAAAATTTCTGCAGAAAGAAAGGAGACCATATAACAGAAGAATAACCTGCTGATCATACATATCAAAAGAGAAGTCATTTACTAATTGAATGGAAAACACACAACTACATCATAGTTTAGACTAAATTAAAACATTTTTGTGTTAGTAAATTCATAGTCATGAATCTAAACGATTTTCTTTATAGCGTCATGCTTCAACTCATCTCATTTAAGAACTCACTGGGTCTCATAAAATTTAAACCTAACACTCAACTTTCTCACCACCTAACTCCACTTCTAATTGTCCTAATTTCAAATTCAACAGCAAACATTTAATGCAAGTACCTAACATGGAGCAAACTAGGAACCTCTACCCTCTCAGAAGCTAAGCTGGAAGTGGATTCAGATCAATTTTACTCAGACACTGATGAAGGTCTTGTCCACAGTAGCACCATGATAACTCATGTAACTTTGTTGACATACTTACCTTGATAATATGCATGCTCAGAGCTATTTTTGCAATTGTAACCGACAAATGTTGTTATTACATGCATTTTCCTTGGAGAAAATAGGTTATAAACATTGATTTTAGAAGATAAAGGCTACATTTCCTATAATTCATTACAATCAGTCCGATCTTATAATTAGGTAAGCCATCCTTAAAAGTCTGTAACAGAGTAACCTGATATTGCATCAGTTTTACAATATTAATGAGAGGGTCCTTAGCTTGCTGTTTATAATTTATGTCAAGAGGGTCTGATGTAATTTGGGTGGATAAGTCAACAGCAAGCCATGAAATTATGAGCATACCTATACGCTTCAGAAAGAACTTTCTCTATGTGTGTAACATTCCTAATTCCAAATGCTATTGTGTAGCCATCCATGGTATTATCTTCAAAACTCAAGGCTTCAGCATCTCCTTCCACCCATATGAGGGATTTGTCTTCTCCAAGACCTGCAAATATGAATAAAAAAAATCACTCATTGAGAAATCAACATTAATAAACTGCAATTAGACCATCCATGGAGTTCACTCAAGTCCTGATCATTCCTGATTCATACCTCTCTCTAAACCGCGTTTTCTGCCAACATTTAACATGTTTGGGTTTATGTCACACACATGTATTTGTGTTTCTTCCTGTAAATGATCATTACAAGGATCTTGATTTGCTCTACGCTTGATACTACCAATACCATCCAGTATCCTGAAAGCAACATCTCCTGCAATTAAGAATCTCAAACTCAAGATCTTCTAACTCATAAAAATACAATGAGAAAACAAGAAGAATAAGAGGACACCAATCATAGATTTTAGCTGAACAATTTGCTAGACAGAAGAAGTGCGTGCTTATTTAGAAGGTTTCTTAAATAGGATGGATGTAAAGGTTCTATGAAGAGGGTTTTCCAAGGATTTAATACTAGCAGAGGCCAAAGGAGACATTATCCTTGTAAATCAGATGGTTGTTTTACACATGGCCACATGGTGTGGCTTCACCTCCCAGTTGTTATTCATTCAAGCTTTTCTAATCAAATACAGTGCTCTCTTTTTCCTCTTTATAACACGTTATGGTTTTATATCAGTACTTGCCTGTTCCACCAGCCACATCAAGATGCTTCATTCCAGGGAATGGATTCAGCATAGAAACCAGTCTAGAAAGCATCACAGACAAGTAACTAATGTCAGCATGAACACAAGGTGAAGTATACAACATAACAAACAATCATTAAAAAATGCATCCTCAACATATCTGACCTGTCCTTCCATAACCTATGCAATCCACCACTCATCAAATCATTCATGAGATCATAATTTGAGGCCACGCTGCTGAAAACATTACCAACCATTTGACTTTTTTCTTCTTCTCGAACATGTTTGAATCCTGAAATGTTTTTTTAAGAATGTCTAATGTGTGGTTAAGGGGGTTCGTTCGGGATGTTCAATTTAATGTGACAAATAAAAACAAAAACAAACAATTAGCAGTTCAAAGAAGGCAGACTAAAAAAGACACGCACAAGAAGAATAAGAATGATAGATTACTCAAGAACCTACCAAAGCTAGTGGCATGTGAGTGTAGTAGAGAAGTGGAAGACAGCATGGGCAAGAATTTGCTCCCCAACTTCCTGCTAACCAATCTCATCGCCATGGCTGCCACCCAGACCAACACACACACACACAAATAAAAAAATCAAATTTGTTCTTACGATCGTGGAGCCCACTTGGATAATGTGTAAAATACGCATTGTAGAGCGCTCTTAGCAATAAAATTAAATTGAAATTGCGAAAATTAAACTAGGAAAGGGAAAAAAAAGCAAAAGGGTAAAACAAAATCTTTGCCCACCAGATTTCATAACTATTTCTCTCAAATCTGTATCTATATCTGGTTAAAGAAGAAAGAGGATGAGGAGAAGACAGAATAAATTACGTTCATTCAGCATACCTTACTCCAACACAGATATCTGCACCAACCAATTTACAAACTTCTTCTTCTTCTATTTCTTTGCTGATGAAGGCGGTGGTGTTTTCAGTACCGTGGATCAAGGTTGTCAAAATCACGATTTTGATTTTGACACGACACAGAAGTTGTTTCTAGACTCGGATCGTAAAATTGTACTCAAAATTTTTCCGTACAAAAATCGTAAAATCGAAGCTAAAATCGTGTAGGTAAAAAAAATCGTAAAATCATATGTAAAATATTTTCGAATACAATACAACACAATTATGACCATAAAACTTTATTAGTTAAGGTTCGTACATGATTTAAAATAACTTAAAAATACATTACAAAACAATCATGTCCATAGAATTTCATTAGGTAAAAACTAACAAATTTAAAACAAAGACTGGCATAGATGTTCCATTTAAATCACAGTAAAAATGATGAGAGCTTGTCATGCCTCAATTCTGAGTGAATCAGCTTGCTATTACAAAAGCACAAATTCAAGCTGCTGAAATTGGCTCTTGTTGCTATTGGTTGTCACCGCAGGTGGAAAAACTACCGAGATTGAACAGAACCTAGATACTCTAAAAGAACTGGAGATGCTCGGTGGCTGTTTAATATCACTGATTTTCCATTTTGGCAGTGTAAAGATGGAAGTTGTAAAGGGAGAAATTGGCAGTGGAAAGATGGCAGTTCAATATCATTGGATTTTATCATGGATCACAATGAGTGATCTAGCTTGCTTGAGCTTCCACAAGCATAACCAACAAAACATAACTTGATTCACCATAGTAACAAAGAAATTGGAACAAATGCTATTGCAGTTATTATAAAGTCTACAAACTCCAACAGCAAAATGTCTTAACAGAAATAACAATGGCAAGTGGCATCTAGACGCTGAATTTGTCAAAGATACAACATGACTAAGCAAACTCATAACCTGATGTTACACTTGGAAGTGGCACTTCCATTTTATACAATTGCTGGGACGCCAATGCCATGAGCTTATAAATCGTCATACAGCCAGAAGCAGGAGGAGATTTTGAAAACGAAATTCGAAATACCCATAAACCCCAATTCGTAAATACCCATAAACCCAGAAACCTCATACACCCATAAACACCGAAACAACGAAATTCGAAATATGCATTAATTGATCAACACCTAAACCCAGAAATCCCAATTCTTTAAATTAACTAACCTTGAGAGGTGACGAATTGAAGATTGATGAGAGGCGACGACGGTGACGAGCTGAGAGGAGAGGATGATTTGAAAGATGAGAGGAGATCAGACGTGAGAGTATGAGAAGAACCGAAGAAATTAGGGAAAACTGAAAAAGGAAATTAATTAAGTTGTTTAACACTTAACAAGATGAGATCAGCCGGGATCGTACGGTCCGATTTTACGAGTCAGTACAATTTTAACGATTTTATTATCAATATATTAAAAACACTAACTAAATATTATTTTATACCAAATATTATAAGACCCGGTCTTATTTGGTCCGGTTTAAAACCGGGTGGATTAATAATTTAGATTTTAAATTAATAAAATAAAAACAAAACAAATAAATATGTTACATTGTGCACCTACATACTATTCATTGTCTCACATTTTATTGTTGATCTATTATGATTCTTCTGCCTCTTTTTTTATCACAATTGCATTTTTTATAACTAATTTTCAGGGCAATTTGTAAACACTTACAAGTGTATTTTTCATTAATGATTTCTGAGTTACAATCATGATATATATACACTCTTCTTTCTTACATTACAAAACATTGTTGTATGGGCAAATTACTAACATACATAATACAAGCAGTAACTCTGCAATAGCACATACAACGGTAATACATAAAAAATATTATACCCCATATTGTTATATTCTTTACACTCCCCTCAAGATGAAGCATAGATATTTATCATGCTCATCTTGCTAATAGCATCATGAAATACTCTTCCTGAAGCTGTCTTTGTAAGGATATCGACTAAGCGATCTTCGGACCTTACAAAAGGAAATTGTATAATTTTCCTATCAAGGTTCTCCTTTATGAAATGTCGATCGACTTCAACGTGTTTGGTTCGATCATGTTGTACTTGGATTGTGGGCAATCTCAATAGCCGCTTTATTATCACAGTGTAGATTCATAGGCGTCCCATAATCTATTCCCAAGTCTTGCAACACATGTTTTATCCATAATAATTCACACACACCATGAGCCATGCCTCAGAATTCTGCTTCTGCACTTGATCTAGCAACTACTTTACGCTTTTACTTCTCAAGTGACCAGGTTGCCTTCTACAAACATGAAGTAACCCGATGTCGATCTTCTATCGATCCGGTTTCCTGCCCAATCCGAGTCAGTAAAACCTTCAATTGCGCGAGTCTCCTTCTTTGAAAACAATGAGGCCTCTTCCTGGTGCACTTTTCGGATATCTTAAAATCCGATATCATTGCATTCATATGTTCTTCTCCTGGTGAGTGCATGAACGGCTTATCACACTCAAGGTAGTCAAAATCGAGATTTTGACACGGGTCGGAGAGGGCTCCGAAAAATCGGATCGTAAGATCGTAGAAAGATCGTACCCGAAATGTCCGTACAAAAATCGTAAAATCACAGCTAAAATCATGTAGGTAGAAAAATCGTAAAATCGTAAGTAAAATATTTTTGAATATAATATAACATAATTATGACCAAAAAACTTCATTAGTTAAGGTTCATGTATGATTCAAAATAATTGAAAAATACATTACAAAACAATTATGTCCATAGAATTTCATTAGGTAAAAATTAACAAACTAAAAATAAATATTTTGTTGATGTGAAATATAAATTAATTAATGTTATTTATTATCTTAAATTAATAGGATTTTTGTAAAAATATTTTTTATGCTAACTATTTTTATGTTAATTATTATTATTATTATTATTATTATTATTATTATTATTATTATTATAAATTTATAACCCCCCGTAATATACCTAATTACCTTTATTATTATTATTATTATTATAATTTATAACTAAGTATAAAAGGTCCCCACTCCCCACCCTAAATCCCTAATTCCCTTTCCCACGCCGCCGCCCTCATCTCTTCATTCTCTTATCTCTTCTCCATTTTTTCTTCCTCCTCCAGTCCTCCTCATCCTCTTCTCCTTCACAGTTCATTCTCAAAATCCTCACTGACGATTTTTCTTCCTCCTCCAGCCTGGGAGCGTCGAGACAGTGAAGGAAGGAAGGGTGTTTCTGAAATGAAGAATAGAATTGAAGAAAGAAGAAAACCTACGTTGCGCACAGTGAAATATGCCGAACGCATAAAATCGGTCCGCTTTTTACGATTTCACGATTTTGAACCGAGTTTGACCGGTTTCGATTTTTCTACCGGTCCAACTCGGTTTTCTGAGCCAACTCGCAAAATCGTACGATTTTGCGAGTTGGCTCGCGATTTTGACTACCTTGATTACACTTACTCGCATAGGCGATGTCCGGTCTTGTATGTGATAGATATATCGACTTCCAACCAATCTTTGATAACAACCTTTGTCACTGGCGCTCGATTTTTGTTTCTCTTAACTTGTGATTCATTTCCATTGGTGTGTCGACTGGTTTACATGCAAGCATTCCAGTTTCTGTTAACAAATCTAACACATACTTTCGTTGTGATAGACATATCTCGGTTTTTGACCTTGAGACTTCAATCCCTAAGAAATACTTCAATTGTCCGAGATCCTTCATTTCAAATTTTGAAGCTAGAAATTGTTGGAGTGCTTTTCTTTCTTCTAGATCATCTCCTGTTATAACCATATCATCCACATACATAATTAATGTTGTAATCTTTCCTTCTTTGTGTTTTATAAACAGCATGTGGTCCGAGTTGCTTTGCTTATACCCAAAATCCTTCATTGTAGATGAGAATCTTTCAAACCATGCTCGTGGTGACTGTTTCAAACCATATAATGCCTTTTTTACTTTGCAAACTTTATTTCTACTCGAGGGATTCTGTTTAGCTCCAGGTGGCTGATCCATGTAGACTTCTTCTTTAAGGTCCCCATTTAGGAAAGCATTCTTGACATCAAATTGTTGTAGGTCTCAGTCTCGATTAACTGCTAAAGATATGAGGATACGGATAACATTGATTTTTGCAACTGGGGCAAATGTTTCTTGATAATCTACCCCATACTTCTGCGTATACCCTTTCGTAACTAGCCTTGCTTTATATCTCATTATCTGCCATCCACATTGAGTTTTACAGATGAACACCCATCTACACCCAAACGGTCTTCTTCCCTTTTGGTAGTGGACACATCTCCCAAGTGTTATTCCTCCGGAGTGCCTCCATTTCTTCATTCATTGCCTTTGTCCATTTTTGATCTGCTAGTGCGTCCTGTACATTACTAGGAATAGATACAGATAGATAATTGATTAACAGAGAAAGCATGTGATCTAGACAACCTATGGGGAGATACATAATTGCTTGATAGGATATTTAGTCTTGGTATTGGATCGAGTTCATATTGTTTCTTCGAATTCCCTATTTGATCTCTGCGGATATTTATATGTTATATTTTCTACTGAAGCGGGAATTTCATTAGTTTCATCAATTATATGGTTTGGATTTACTCGAGGACAAATATTCTAAGCGAGGAATTTCATTAGCTTCATCAAGGATATAATTCGGATTTACCGAGGACAAATATCCGGGTTGATTCTTCGGCTAATGGTGTAGACATCTCTGGATATCGAGTGGGGGTGTTCTGATCTATGTAAATATCCAAATTAGTACCATTGTTATTTTGTCGTTGTCCTATTTCTTCATTGATCTTGTCAAGTGCACCTCCATTTTCCTCTAGTATAAACAACTCGTCGTCGATGCGCTTCATTATGTCTCTCCCTGAAGGGACGACCCGGATGCTCCCCCGAATAGTAAGGTTTCAATTCATGAAACGAGGTATCTAGGGTGACATGTAATTTCAGTGCAGCGAGATCATAACACCTATATCCCTTTTGAAATTCCGAGTAGCCAATAAACACACACCTTTTGCACACGGATCAAGTTTACTCAGTAGAACTTTTGGTATGTAGACATATCTTGTGCAGACCAAATACTCGGGTTCAAGGTTTGGTAGATGAGGAACGAGAGTAGAGATTCCATCTTTTGTTGAGGAGTCCGAAAATTGAGCACCATTGGATGGAGTACGATTAATTAAATAGGCGGTGATTTAACGGCTTCTCCCCAATAAAGCGTGGGCATATTCATTCCAAACAAGGATGCCCGAACGACTTCCATAATCTGCCTATTTTTCCGTTCGACAAGTCCATTTCTTTGTGGAGTATAGGTGCAAAAAGTTTGATGCCGAATTCCATGATGATCCAGATATATCCCAAGAATTTTATCCATAAGTTTTGTACCATTGTCTGATTGAAGTGTATGAATTGACCTCTGATATTGGCTTGTCATCATTTTATGAAATTCCTGGAAAGTTGTCCCTACATCATTCTTATTTTTCAGAAGTGAAATCCAAGTCATTCGAGTGCATTCATCAATAAAAGTAACAAAATAGCGTGCACCGGAAAAAGATGGAATTTTGCAGGACCCCAAAATCTGAGTGAATAATTGCAAAAGGTTCAGAACTTTTACTCACACTTGGTAAATAAGGGATACGATGGCTTTTGGCCAATTCACAAGTGTCACATTTAAAATCTGAACTACTTAAATCTGAAAACAAATGCGGTCGTAATTTCTTCAGGTACCCAAATGATAGATGACCTAGCCTGCGGTGCCATAACCAGATGAGTGCTTCTGTTTTATCTTTACTCGTAGTTTGATGTGCCTGACTGAACCTTGACCCCCCCTTCTCGGTTAATTCCAGATAATAAAGATGTCCCCGTCTAACACCATAGCCAAGAATCTTCCGGGTTAGAATGTCCTGAAAAACACAAAATAGAGGCCAAAAAATTACAGTACATGAAAGAGCAGATGTAATTTGGCTAACCGAAAGGAGGTTGTATGCGAGGGACGGGACCACTAGAACTGTATCTAGGGTGAGGGATTTGGTCAAAGTTATAGACCCTTCTCCGGTAATACGAGAGAGACTACCATTAGCCGTGTAAATAACTGACTGAGAGGATGGTTTAGGAAATTTTAAATTACCAGAATCTCTAGTCATGTGGTCGGATGCACCCAAAAATTACGAGTACATGAAAGAGCGGATGTAATTTGGCTAACAGAAAGGAGGTTGTATGCGAGGACGGGACCACTAGAAGCGTATCTAGGGTGAGGGATTTGGTCAAAGTTATAGACCCTTCTCCGGTAATACGAGAGAGACTACCATTAGCCGTGTAAATAACTGACTGAGAGGATGGTTTAGGAAATTTTAAATTACCAGAATCTCTAGTCATGTGGTCGGATGCACCTGTATCAATAATCCAAGTATTATTTTTCACAATATCAGATAATTCAGAATTTTTACCCATTATACCTGGATGGACAACGTTTGCAGTGGGCTGTCGTGGTTCGACTTCCGTAATATTTGCCACGTTTTTCCGACATTTTTCCGAGGTTTTTCTTAAAATCTCACCATTCGAGTACCCAATTATTTCATAACACCTTTGTTTTGAGTGACCCATTTCACCGCAATAATTGCATATTAACCCACTATTGTTTTTTTTGGTCGGGTTAACAACCGATTTTCCACTCCCGGGTTAAATTTTTCTCTCCCCATAAATCCCTTGGTGACCCGTCGCTCACCACCTTCATCGCCCCAAATAAAGCCCTTCCCCGTGTGCTCACTCCCGACAAAGCTTCTCTCGGTCTCCCTTTCACTTGTCATCTCCATACCGTCCGCCAAATCCCTTCTCTCTCCGGTCTGAAGCTTCGTGTGAGCATCACACGGTGCTCTCGATCGACAACGAAGGATCACTCGGTGTCCGCCATCCATGGCTAACTTCGGTGGTGCTCTCGCGGACACAGCGTAGGCACCTTCAAGATCGAGCTTGGGTTCTTTTCGAAGGATCTCACTCGAATGTGTTCGAAGGTGGGATCGAGTCCACCGAGGAAGATATGAAGCCGGAGTCTCGCCATGGCCGAGTGGAGGTGAAGGACGTCGTCCATTGTTCGACCGAGAAGTAGATCTACTATCGATCTCCGAAATATAGCCACAAACTCGTTATAGTAAGTAGCCGGAGGGCGCCCATTTTGTTTTGTTGAAAAAGACCTGCGATTAAGTTCAAAAATGTAGGTCTCGTCGTGCGCCAGTCGTAGAAGGTGCGAGCGACGGCGTCCCAAATTTCTTTTGCCGTGGGAGTCGAATGAACCGTCGCATCAACGACGGGGACATAGACTCAATTAGCCGACTCGCACACGATGATTTTCAGTAGTCCAAGATTCAAGTCTTGGATCTCCGGGAAGTGGTCTCTCTGTGTCTCCAGTGAGATACCCAGCTTTGTTGCGAGCCCCAATCCTCATCTCCATGAGTTGGGACCAGAGTATGAAGTTCGTTTCATCCAACATGATACCTGTTGGGAAGGCATAGTTGTCTTGATGGACAACTATGGGATTTGCCGAGGTGAGGGTAGGTTCCATATGTGTGATGAGTTGTGAAGGGTCTGATGAAAAAAATGGTGCATCTTCTGTGTTTTTTTCTAATGAAATGTGTGGTGCATTTTCTTGTGACATGATTGTATTTCGGGTTTGAGAGGAATTTCGAGTGGATGAATATTTGAATTTCTGGGTTGATTGATTTCTGGGTTGTGTTTGATGGATTTCTGGGAATTTCTGGGTTGGTGGATTTCGGTTGATGAATTTCTGGGTTGTAGTTGATGAATTTCTAGGTGGTTACTGTTTTGGGATTTCTGGTTGTGATTTCGGGAGATTTCTGGGTTGTGTTCTTCTTCAGAAGAAACACTTCAAGGTAAAAACTTTGCCGAAAAAATTGAAAAGGAAAAAATCGGACTTGCTCGATACCATGTGAACACTTACAAATGTATTTTTCATTAATGATTTACGAGTTACAATCATGATATATATACACTCTTCTTTCTTACATTACAAAACATTGTTGTATGGGCAAATTACTAACATACATAATACAAGCGGTAACTCTGCAATAGCACATACAACGGTAATACATAAAAAATATTATACCACATACTTGTTATATTCTTTACACAATTAAATCAAATTTATTGAGTAAAAATACAATTAATTTGAAAATGAAGCATAAATATTAATAGATGATCACTTTCTCCCTGAGATCACCAAGTAATTCGACAATAATCTTGTAATTTTTGATATATTATTATTCAACAAGTGCATTGCCCACTTTCAAAAGTAAGTTTCATTACGAATTATTAAATAAATTAACCAAATAAATTGTGAAAAATTATCTTTACCTTTTCATAATTTTAATAATTTTCTTAATTATAATAATTATAAATAATTAATTATAATTTCAATAAAAAAATATTACATCAAAAAAGAAAAAGATAAATTTTTAAAGTTATGAAGAAAAATTACAAACAAATAAACATTTACATTTATTATATGCTCGATATTTTCTTATTATTTTATAACCTCGAAAGTACTGAATTATGTTGATTTGAATTTCGAAGGAAACCCCCTCACATTGCCATACTTAGCTCGTCTTTTTTTTTGCCATACCGGACAGAGTTGAAAGTCCGCAGCAGCGGCCAATTTAGCCGCCGGAGGAATGAAGATAAATGGAGGAGCCCCCCTCCTCGTGCCCAAGCCCCAAGACATGGAAACAAAGCATCGATAACAAAGCAAATTCAGCTACCAGCTTATCCTCTCTAGTGTTGTTATTGTTGGTTTCGTTCTATCCATTCTGTTTCGGTTAAAAGTGTGTTTTTAAATAATGAATAATTTCACAATATCAATCATATTTCTTAATTTGATTGTTAAATTTAGATAAAATTTTACGAGAAGTCTCTTGATATATTTATATATTATGTTAAAATTTTAGAGCAATCATAGAATATAATGACCTTGCGAGATTGATGATAATATTCTCGTAATATTATACATGTTCATAATTTTATTCAGAAAAATTATTTTATTGTGTCTTTTTTTAGATTAAATTGCACAATTCTAAATAATTTTATTTTTGGATTTGAACTAAATTTTTTTTTAATTAATATATTTAATTATATACACAATACAGAATTGACAGCCTGAACTTATGAACTTATGTCTAAGCATTGGCAACCCAGAGAAAAAAGTCAAAGCTCAACATGTAGTGATTTTTGAAGATCATCCATAACAACTCTCTTGATCTGACATGGAAACAGAGGCCAGGCATGAGCTGTTTGCATTTAAATCATTCTGAAGATAAAGAAAAGCACAATGACCTGTGTGTATATATATATATATATATATATGTAGCGGCCCACGAGCCCATCTCAAACATAATTAAGGGAGATGGGCTACAATTTAATTAACCCATAGATGAGGATTAGGCCCAATTATAGGGGCCTAGTTCCAAATTATTATCTTAAATCCTAGTAGTTGTTTTTATCTGCAATAAATTCATGGACCAGTTTAGGCAATTTTTTTTATAGCATTCGTACATTTATAAGAGAACCATGAAATAATTTATCTTAAATAGAATATTTTAAGGAAATTTGTATTTTCTATTTAATATTACCAACCCCCTATTTGATAATCTCTAGAAGAAGAATAATTAAGGTTTTTAATTATTAAAAATCTAGAAGACAATTCCTCCACGACAAATGTTATTTCACGTGGACTGGACCGCCCTCAGTTATGCTTAAATCATATTTTTAATCTTTCCGTATTGAGGTTTTCATTTTTATTAAAAGAATAAAATCGATTGACCACTTTCTTCTTGGGCTGCCTATTGGAACAGAAAAGGATATGCATCAATCTCATTTAAGGATAAAAATAATTAGCATAATTAAGATAAAAATCAACAAAACAATCAATAAAAATAAATTTATGCGAATTCTGTAACGTTCAAGTTTTCTATAAAATATATGAATTTTAAATCAATATAAATTTATCTGTTTAATAGGTTTCAATGAAATAACCAACATAAAATTATCATAATCATTAAAAAGCAAGGAAATTATCATAATCATTAAAAAATTAATCATATTTTTAAGTAAAATAGAAATCATCAAGAGCGGACTTGAACCCCTAACCTCTCAAACGGAGTTTTTGTCTCCCGCCTCATAAACCCGCTTCGCCACCTCAACATTAGTTTATTTTTCTCAAAATATATATTAAATCTAATTTTAATGTGGATTCGCTAAAAAAAGTGTTGGGAGTGAGATTCAAACCCATGTCCTTGGAGATGACCTTAATCTGACGCTTTTAGACCATCTCGGCTACCTCAACAACCGCTTGTCTTTCGTGAAATATATATTAATAGCAGGTGATATTGTGGATTACCATAGTAAAACCGGGATGTATTTTATTGTATAGTTAATAATATATATATATATATATCCTTTTATCATGGCACAAGAAAAACAATCGTAGCAATCAGTAGATTGCTAGATTGCTACTGATGTTTTATAAGAACAAATAATAATAATAATTTTTTAAAAATAAAATAAAATATAACCGACATAAATTAAAATTTCAGAACGATAAATACACAAAATAAATGAAAAAAAACAAAATCTAAAAACATAAATACATAAAATATGGATTATTTTTGTTCAAAAAGAACAAAAACACCAAAAGAATATATTATATTATATTATATTAGATATACATATATATTGGCGTGGGGAAAATATTGCTACAATGTTTTCCCCATGCCTATTATATATATAGTAATAATAATAATAATAATAATTTTTTTTTAGTTTTACGTTAGTGATCAGAAATAGTAAATAGTTTTATTAATGGGAATTCATAGAGGATAAGTTTTTTGGCTGGATTGACCACCTCGAAGTAACCTTAAGAATCAAAATGATGACTGGTTGCTGAGTCATATTCTGGTCAATTTCGGACAAGATTAGCTGTAAAACTCATCGTTGACAAAGCTTTCCCGTCAAAGTTTTGGACATTATCCTCCAGTAAAACCGTGGATCTCAACCGGCTACAAGTTGAATCATTAATATATATATATGTCTCTGTTCAAGATCACGTTGGAATCTTTTTTATTCACAATATCAATTTAATTTCTCAGATAATTTAAAATGAAAATATAAAACCAATCTAGAAGAATAAATTATACTAAAGGTTATATCATTGACTTTTGTATCTTTATTTTTTTTCCTAATTTTCATTTAAGATTCCATCTTTGCATGTGCTGATAAAAAAAAAAAACACCTGACATTCTTAAATGAAAAGTACAGAAGTAACGTAAGAGCAAGGGATAACCAGCGAAGACCATATGGGCCTTTCTGTAATTCCACACATAATACGTGTCCACTTTTGTAACAAAACATTCAGCACGCCCGGGTTGAAGTACCGCAGAGAAATAGAGAGTAGAATCCCAAAAATACATCAATAATGTCATTTGATCCTCATATATTGGATTGTTTTCAATTTAGTCCCCTTAAAATCTCAATCCACTGTCATCGTCGTACCGATCATTGGAGTTCAAATAATTCCTTTTCCATTTTCATCATTTTGATGTGAGTTACCCTACCCAAGCCCCTAACATAACACCTTTATGTGGATCTCTAACATAACATATTTGTTTGAGTTGCGATGTCTCATTATAGGTTTCGCTGCCACATATAAAAACAACACTGATGCATCGCATGTGCGTGTGTGAATATTATTATATATATATGTCCAGATGTAATTTGAATGGTTATAAATATAAGGGGCATTATAGTACAAAAATATGGCAAAGGGATGAAAGATCATAAAATAAACAGTTGGAGGACTAAAGAAAACCATTCAACCGAAGAAAATTACAAAAGTAAATCCTCATCCATGCTTAGATTAAACACCTTTTCCTTTCTAGCAGTCTTCCCTTATTTTCCGAGACAAATCCAGCCTTGACGACCGATAATTTTGCTTCAAATTGTCCGCAATAAATCCTTATCTATGAATCCCTTTCTATTATAAATAACTGATTCATTTCCTTCAACTTCAAATCGAACAGTTTTTTTGTTGCTGCTGCTGCTGTTGTTGTCGTTGTCGTTGTCGTTGCTATTACTTATTACTGCGATGGGAAAGGTGGCAGTAGGAGCGGCGGTTGTTTGCTCGGCGGCAGTTTGTGCGGCTGCGGCGTTGGTGGTAAGGCACAGGATGAGATGTTCTGGGAGGTGGGCCAGGGCTATGGCGATACTAAGGGAGTTTGAGGAAAATTGCGGGACCCCTCTTGGGAAGTTAGGACAGGTGGCTGATGCTATGACCGTTGAGATGCATGCCGGCCTGGCATCTGAGGGTGGTAGTAAGCTCAAGATGTTAATCAGCTATGTAGATAATCTTCCATCCGGGTAATCAATTATTATTATTACTTAAGTAAAACATACTACTTTTATTTTCGTTTTCATTTCCCATTCAAATCTACTTGTGTGGTATTTAATTTTCTGGAGGAATATTTATAAATTGATTTTTGAAGTAATGGGAGTTTTTTTAATTGTTGATTAATCACGAGGATTGATTTTTGTCCTTAAAAATTGCACCTTTCATTATTCTTTTCTTATCGTGGACGTTTTTTTATATTCTATTTGTTACTGAATCGTCAATGTTTTCTCTAATATCCTGATTCTATTTGTAATTTTATTAATTATTAATGTTTTGATGATTGTTGTGTTGGTAAAAGATCTCTGCTTTGGACTTGATAAACGATCGTTTTGATGAAGGAGTTTATAAATAAGATTGTTTAAGGGTTAGTTTGATTACAGTTGTGAACTTGAGTGTATAAACAAGAATCTTTTAACTTTTTTGTGTCCATTGAAACTTAGTGGAAGTGGGTTTGCTTAGACGTGGATAGTTCAAGAATTAACTTTATTAGTAAAAGGCGTATTCTTTTCTAATCTTGAATTCTACCTTTCTCCATTTAAGCTTGATATGTTTCACTTGCGTCGTGTAGGAATTGTAAAAACAATTTAGCCTTTGCTTTTAAGTTGCCTAACGTTATCTCTTTCGTAGTTCCCTCTTTTTCATTCAATCAATAAATGTTTTCTTTTGTCTTTCATCAATGGTCTGCCTTCTTTTTTTACCCGTTGAATGACACTTGGAATATAGCATACTGTTGGAAGCTTTGCTGCTACCTCTTGCTTTACAACTTATATCTCAATTCTCATCCTTGCTTTCATATAGCTATGATTAGGAAATCTCCCAGTCAGTGAGTTCTCTTATGTTGTATCAGTATCTTATCACAATATCTAATTTGATTAAATTAGGAGTTTTTGAAATTGGAGGTCGTTTCATTTTTTAAAATGATAAGCAAACAGTATTTAGTTTGCATTGAGCTGATAGATTCAGCAAGGTTTCTTTTGTGGCTGCTGATTTGATGTGTTTCTTATGGAGCATGGATTCTTTATTTAAGTGAAAATATCTTGTTATGAACATCCATGTTTTATAGTCCAATAAACTTAAGATGGATTTATTTGAGATTTATAATGTAGTTGGTTAAATTTTCACTTAAATAATCTATGCTGGTCAACTTAGTAATGATCAACTTGGATGAATGTACAGAAACTTCTGGGATGTGATATTCCTTTTAATTGTTCAACCATAGGATCAATTGGTTTATGAACTCCTTTTAGCTGCAGGTAGCCCTTTTAAAATTGCGATAAGGTATTTTAAGTACTGAAAAATGAAAAAAATTATAGAAAAAAGATGAAGAATTAATGAGTGACAGAAGATAAAAGAAGCTTTGATATTCTTTCAGGAACATGAAAGATGTTGCTTTTCTGTGAATAATTTGTTCCTGAGAGAACACAATTTCATTTGTAAAGACATTTTATATTAACTAAACATGATCACCACTGAATGGTTAGCCACTTTTGTGCTTAATTTTTCAGAGAAGAGAATGGGTTGTTCTATGCATTGGACCTTGGCGGAACAAATTTTCGAGTTATACGGGTACTGCTTGGTGGGAGGGATGGAGGTGTTGTCAAACAAGAGTTTGAGGAAGTTTCAATTCCTCCACACTTGATGACAGGATCTTCAGATGTGAGCATCAACTAGTCTAACAAACTTAAACCTGCTTAGAATAGTTAGTGATCTGAATATGTTGTGTATGGTGGTGATTTCAGGAACTATTTGATTATATTGCTACAGCGCTTGCCAATTTCGTTGCCACAGAAGGTGAAGATCTGCATCCTTCACCTGGGAAACAAAGGGAGCTTGGTTTTACCTTCTCGTTCCCAGTTAGACAAACATCAATATCATCAGGAAATCTTATAAAATGGACAAAAGGCTTCTCAATAGATGATACGGTTAATCCTAATTACCCTTACTTGCCCCCTCCCCCTTCCTTTGGCCATTTGTTTTCATTGCATTACAATCAGTTTTTTCAATTACAGTTATATTGGTTTTTATCTAGGTGCATTATCTGGTAAGATAAAAAAAAATATAAGAATTGTGTTACTATAAAAAAGTATCATTGTTTTTCCCTTTACCTATTCCATCTCTTTGCATTACATATACATCCTTCCTTTTCACCAGTGAAAAGTGACAAAATTATTAAAGCATTCCCTGCGGGGTACAGGTCATATGCAGTGTCAAAAATTTGCATCAATAATATTTTGGAGCCATTCTATGTTACAATGCAAATAATAGCTAGTCTTTTTATCATGAGACACACATGCAGCTGGCAGCTGAATACAAACATACACACATACTGGTAATACTTGATTTCTTATGTTTTTGATCACTTAAATAGAGAAACCAATCATTAACATCTGAACTTTACTAATTTTGGCAGTGCTTGTTTTCTGATGTTCTGGGTATCACTATTAATTTATTATTAGCTTCCTTTGATTTGTGAAATTCTAGCAGTTAGTTATGTTCCTGCTTAAATTCTGAGGGAACACATGCCGAACATGTCAACCACACATCAGGAGCAAAGGAATTTTTCATCACAGCATTCATTTTCTTTCAATTTCTTATTGTTCACTTGTAGTCTGCATGATTTAGTTTGTAAGCATATATCTCTATATTGTGGAAAGCTCAAAGGATATTTGTATCTTAGTTACTCTGAATTATTAACTCTGCCACATGCTCAACATTTACTTCTAAATTCCCATTTTCTCTAAATATAGCCCTGTGAAGGTATGTCCCTGATATTCTCATCTGGAAAGCATTAAGTGAAATACTGTATCCAGCACTTAGACTCAGGATTGCAATAGCTTCTGCCAATGACTGTACCTCCTAATTCTACCAGTTCGTTTTAACCTTATTGCTCACTTCATTACTGGTCCTTAGGTAGGAGAAGATGTGGTGGGAGAATTAACCAAAGCCATGGAAAGAGTTGGCCTTGACATGCGCGTGTCAGCTTTGGTAAGTAATTTGGTTGTTGTCCCTGGGTTCTTTGTTTGGATTCTTTCTATTAAATATCAAAGAATGTGATTTACAGTCCATTTCTGATTGAAGGGGTGCTTAATGCTCAATGCTCAATGCAGTCACATGTCTACATAACTAACAGATTCTTCAACTCTCTGAGCTGATGTAGGTCAATGATACAATTGGAACATTAGCTGGAGGTCGATACTACAACCCAGATGTCATTGCTGCTGTAATATTGGGTACTGGAACAAATGCAGCATATGTAGAGCGAGCACAAGCAATTCCTAAGTGGCATGGTCTTCTACCCAAATCTGGAGAAATGGTTGGCATTTCCCATACCATTTTCTCTTTTTTATTGTCTTATGACAGGAATGCTTATGATTTAATAACAGTAAAATGATATCCAAACTGTATCTTATTATAGGTTATCAACATGGAATGGGGTAATTTCCGGTCCTCACACCTTCCACTAACAGAATATGATCAAGACTTGGATGTTGAGTCTTTGAATCCTGGCGAACAGGTGATGCTATATTCCTTATTGGTTTTGACTCAATGCTGCCTATAGAGGTGGTTTAATGTATTTATAAGACCTTTGTCATTATTGCTTGCAGATTTTTGAAAAGATTATTTCTGGTATGTATTTGGGAGAAATTGTACGCAGAGTCCTACTGAAAATGGCAGAAGAGGCTGCCTTTTTTGGTGATACTGTTCCACCAAAACTGAAGATTCCATTCATCTTAAGGTCAGCCATATATTGAGTTTGAAGATTTTGGTCCTTTTCCTGTTTTCAGTTGAGATGGCTCGTCATTGCATCTTGATCAACCCAATGCTGTTGATGTTGTAACTAATACAAACTTGCACTGCTGTTAAAATGCAGGACGCCTCACATGTCTGCAATGCACCATGATGAATCTTCAGATCTAAGAGTTGTTGGAAGCAAACTAAAGGATATTTTAGAGGTATTATGCTTTGCCTTCTGTATCATTTTATTTACCTCTGATATCTCGATATACTTTCTTAATGAGAAAAAGTGATTAAATGTAATTCAGCATAGAGATCAAAACTTCCTCTTAACTTGCTTGAAATGTTCAAGTTGGTATGATAATGAAGTGATGTTGTGGTGATTTTGTTTGTCCCCATCCCTTCCTCATGTCTTGGAAAATTTCTTTGCCATACATTCATTTCCATCTCCATGCAAAATAAGGACTGCTACGCCACCTCACTTATGATATGTATCTTTCTTTTTTATACCATTTTATTTCAAAAATAAAAAACAATATCTGCTTGAGGTGACTATTTACCCCCCAAAACTTGCATAATATAATGAGAATAATAGTAGGTTACACACAATAGCTGAACTAATGTGGTTCTAATGTTCAGTTATAACTCTCTCTTGCAATTAACTTCCAAATTACCTCATTTTCACAACTCATTCAAAATATTTTTCTTCGGGTTTACCATGTAAGAACCGTAAAAAATGAAAAGGAAAAGGTAAAGATGAAGGTAGGTGAAGGAGATTGAACCCCAGAAAAGGGGCTGACTCAATCTGTGCGATGCATTATGTACAAGAGAAAATTTATATCAATAACTAGTTAGGTTAGTGTTGATAACTGTATGTGTACCAACTCTGCTTCATCTCCTGTCAAGAAAATTTGGTGGTTCTTGAAAACCTACCTCATTTAGCTTGGTGTGAATCAGGTTATAGGAGAGTCATGGTGTTTTCTATTTTCAATTGCCCTCTTCTGCTCTTCTCTAACTGCATAAATATTTTGTTGTTTTGTAATTCAAAGGGCACGTTTCATTTTTGTTTCCTTTTGTCCCCTAGATATCTCATACCTCCCTGAAAATGAGGAAAGCAATTGTTGAACTATGTGACATTGTTGCCACTCGTGGTGCCCGCCTATCTGCTGCTGGGATTGTAGGCATCATCAAGAAATTGGGGAGAGACACAGTAAAGGATGGTGAAAAGCAGAAATCTGTGATAGCAATGGATGGTGGGTTGTATGAGCACTACTCTAAATTTAGTAGCTGCATGGAAAGCACTCTCAAGGAGTTGCTGGGAGAAGAAGTTTCTGACAACATTGTCATCAAGCTCTCTAACGATGGCTCGGGCATTGGAGCCGCTCTCCTAGCAGCCTCTCATTCCCAATACCTGGAGGTCGAAGAATCTTGATGATAACCCATTATATCAAGTAGTGTTACATTTTTGTTGTTGTATATCATCCCTTTCCACTCGACTTCAAATCATCTCGAGCTTTTCAACCTCCTAGTTCTTGTGATGATTGCAGCGAAATCCATATTTTGTGGTAGTAAGCTGAGCAGTAGACCAGATACTCTTTTGAACAGTTCCTTTAGTGGTCCCAAGCTTAAGTGTGGGAGTCTGTCACTGCTCCTCCTTATTTTCTTGTCATTTACATGAATTACACAATAAAGTGGGTGGGGATGTAAAACACTTATTTGAGCTGTTACATTTGACGGAAAAAATTTATATGGTTTCGATGTAAAATGAAGTGAGATTATATGTTTACAGTTTATTTCCTAGATCAACATGTGTAGTGTAGATTTTCCAGTATGGTAGGCTCGCAGTTATCTCATTGCCAGATATGTTTTGCTAGTTAGACGAACTCTTTTCTTTTTTCTTTTTTTTACCTGTATGCATAACTGTTCTTTGCTGATCTTCTGTTGCTGGTGGAGGCCAGTCTGCCAGTATTTTGGGTTTCACCTTTATATGTGTGCGATTTCAAATGGTGGCCTTCTGGCTGTCGTAGAAATTCACAGGTGAATTTATTGTGAAGGTGGCGCACGTAAATCTACGTTTCTCATTATGAAAACCCTGAACGACTGCTGGGCAGTGCTTGGCATAAGAGATTTATAGGAAAGTTGCTTGTTTGCTTTAGTGAACTGGATATCTTCACGGATATCATGGATCACAAGCGTGGATGGCTGCCGATTTTTCTTCCCTGAAGATTTAGATAGTATCTTTTCAACGCCTTTCTCGAATCAAAGTTTTTAGTCTTGAAATTTACATGCAGTCTCAGTTTCATGTTGTTTCATGTTATTTTGTGCTTGATTTTTTATCAAATAGAATGAAGGTGATAGATTTGAATTTGTGACCACCGAGTTAATAAAGCTCTGATATCATATGAAAAAAAACTATATATTAGAATATAATTTATATTATTCTCTATAATCTTGTAGAAGCTTATTACGTTCCTAACTAAAATTGTACAATTTAAACTAAGAGAAACAACACTCTTTATTCTTTCAAGGTAAGCAGAGAGTAGTGGCGATTTCTGTGGATAAAGCAGTGATCAATTTCTGATTGCCGCTCTCAGTTCTTAAGCAAAGGAGTGGAATCATACTCTCTTCCAGTGTTCTTCACTCCGTACACCAACGGATGGCTCCTTCCGAGCAAGATCTGCAAAACCTCCTTCATTTGAGGCCTAGCAGAAGGCACTGTGCTGGTACAGAAAACCCCCAGTTGGAAAACATTGCTCATTTCATCCGCGTAACAAGGTTCCTTTATCTCCTCATCCAAGGCACCGACTATAGTTTTTCCTTCTTGCATGTGACGCCATGCCCATTTGGCAAGGCATGTATCCTCATCGCCATAATTTGCTGCTTTCCCCGTTGTTAGTTCTAGAAGGACAACTCCGAAGCTATAAACATCAGTCTTCTCATTCACTCTAACTGTTTGAGCATACTCTGCGATTCAAGTTATAAGATCAGAAAGTTCAATATTTGGTAGTGGAAAAGGAGGGGAAAGGAAGCAAATCTACAAGGATAAGACCTGGAGAGTGAGGTTTTACCTGGAGCTATGTAGCCAAAAGAACCGGCAACAGCTGACACAGTAGCAAGTTCTTCCTGCTTAACCAGCATCCTTGCTAAACCAAAATCAGCAATTTTTGCATTAAACTCAGAATCCAACAAGATATTGCTTGATTTGACATCTCGGTGAACTATTGGAGGAGAGCAGTCGTGATGGAGGTAGCACAGACCCTGAGCAGCTCCCACAGCTATCTGCAATCTCTTCGGCCAGTCCAGAACAACATGATTTCCTGAAGATGGTGCACTGTTTGATCGGTTTTCTGTATGCAGCCATTGATCGAGACTATGATTCTCCAGATACTCATAGACAAGAAGTTTTGAATTGTCATTGGTAATACAGCAAAGCAACTTCACTATGTTCAAATGCCTTACTGTACTCAGTATCTCAACTTCTGCAAGGAACTCCTTTTCAAGTTTGTGCTCTAACGGCCTGTTATTCCAGATTCTTTTCACAGCAACAACAATCGAGCCATTTGCAGCAACACGATATACTTTGCCTGATCCACCGCTTCCTATCAGGTTGCTTTCTGTCAATCCTGACAGTATGTTTGATCCAGTAAAATTCAACCTTTGAAAGTTAATGAACTTCCATTCTGAATCCGATCTATGACTTCTCTTCCGGTGAACTCTGATAATGATGAACGAAAATAACAATGCTAACAGAAAAGATGTAATCAAAACACTTGATATCAAGGCTAGGAGCGGGGTTGAAGTTTTGCTTGATTTTTGGGCTCTGGAAAAGCAAACCTTTAGGTATAGTGATGGCCTACTTGCACAAAGACCAGGATTGTTCAAGAAGCTACTGGGATATGCTGCATTTTCATACTCAGTTGGGATTTTTCCGAAGAGAAGATTTGAAGAGAGATTGAGGAAAGTAAGTCTCAGCAAACCAAGTTGAGGTGGAATTTGGCCAGAAAATTTATTACCTGACAAGTCCAGTTCGAGAAGGTGAGGTAGGAAAGCAATCTCCACCGGAATCTCTCCGGAAAGTTGATTTTGGCTGAGGTTTAGAGTAGTCAAAGATTTCCATGAGATGATGTTGGGTGGAAGGGCTCCGTTAAGCTGGTTCTTATCAAGCAAAAGGGTTGTCAGATTCCGAAATGCAGTTAATTCCTGAGGGATAGCACCAGTGAACAGGTTATTGCTCGCGTTGAAGACTACCAGATTCCTCCAAGAATCCCCTTCAATGGTAATACTACCAGAGAACCTGTTGTTACTTATCTCGAGCCGCGAAAGACTAGTTGACACTTCGTTTGGAAGCTCACCGGTGAACGAATTATCATTTATCATCAGCTCTTGCAAATTTAAAGCTGTCCATAAACCAACAGGAATGTTGCCGAAAAATGCGTTATTTGAAATTCTTACTATTTGCAAACTACTGCAATTCTCGAGTGATTTTGGCAACTCTCCACCGAGCTTATTATCAAAAGCTACCACTCCTATTAAGCTACCTCCATGGCATAAATATTCAGGCAGGTTCCCTGTAAGCCTATTGGAAGCAACCTGGAAGGTTTCAAGGGCTGAGTATCGCCCAAGATCTGGAGGGATTGAACCTGATAGATTGTTGCTAAACAACGCAAAATCTTTCAATGCGGGAAGACGACCAATACTTTCTGGGATTTCACCAGATAACTGATTGAAGAACAAGCTCAAACCTGATAATTTGTCAAGCTTCCCAAAATCAACAGGTATTGTACCTGTCAGATTGTTCTGCGAAAGATCGATGACATTCAAATTCAAAGCTTCAACAACCTGAGGGATCTCCCCGGATAGCGAGTTTATGTGAAGAAACAGAACCTTCAAATTCTTCAACATGAACAAGCCGTTTGGGATAATCCCAGTCAATTTATTATCTGATAAATCCAAGTGCTCCAGTGCCACCATTTCCCCAATCATTTGTGGGATCTCGCCAATTAAATTCGCTCCAGAAATCCACAATTCCTTCAGTTTCTTCAGCTGGGTGAAACTGGAAGGCAGCTTTGATGGACGAAACCCATTGCGAGCCATATATAACTGTTCAAGTTTGGACAAGTTTCCGATTTCTGGAGGGAAAGTACCATCAAACAGATTATCATGAAGATAAAGAGTTCTTAGCTCTGGTATCCGCCCAATGGCAGCTGGAATGTTGCCAGTGAAGTTGTTAGCACAGAGGTTGAGGTACGTCAGCCGAGACAAGCTGTCGATATTTTCAGGAATGATTCCAACAAAGTAGTTTTGAGAGAGGTCCAAGATCTCTAACTTGGAGATGCTGTAGACAGCTACAGGGAACTTTCCAACAATGCTGTTATTGGAAAAATTAAGAACTCTGAGGTTCTTGAGGTCAGAAATAAAGGATGGGATAGTTCCATAGATGTTTTTGTTATCAAGAAGGAGCTGGGTGATGGAGTTATTGGTGCAGACCACTCCTGGCCAAGTACAATGAGAGGAGTTTGATGGGGTCCAACGTTCGAGAGACGACGAGTTTTGCCAGAATTGCTTCAGTCTGAGCAGAACGGCTTGTTCTTGATCATAGAGCTGTGAGTTTGCATGGCTGGTAAAAAGAAGGAAGAGGGTAAGGAAGTGAAATGAAAACATAATGGGGTTCATCTTCACCATTTCTGGGAGGTTTGGAGCCTGTTCTTCCGGCTAAACTCTCTGATTCAAGATGAGCTACCGAGAAAGAGTTGGCTCCTGTTTTATTGAGCAGGCTATTTGACTGCAAAACCTGAAAGCGAATTGCAGTAACTTCGAAACTTCAAGCGTGGAATTAATTTCATTCCTGAAATAGCTTTTGCTAAGCCACTGTCACCTTGAAGCTTTTCCACACATTAAAAGAGCAGAGTCTTCTCTCTGTGTACGAAGAAGAGGACGTCAAGCTCCCACAGAAGCACAGCCAATTGTTTTTGGTTAAAAGTCTACAGAACTGAAGTGTCGTTCCTCACACCTCGTGTTAGTCCGTTTGGTTGTTAGAAATTGATTTTTTGAATTTCAAAGTGAATTAACGAAATTTTTTGATGTTTACAGTATTATAGAAAATAAATTGAAAATACTTTACTAGTATTTATTTGTGTTATGAAAAATGAACTGAAAAATAATTTTTGAATAATTTTTTTTTTCAAGTTTCTAAAATAATGAGGAACAAATCTTACAAATTAAAAAGTTGAATGAGAATGAAATTGAAAAAAAAATATAATTTCATAAATTATCTCAAATAAAATAAATAATAATCAAAATAATAGAGATCAAATCTAAAAAATTAAAAAATGAAAGGTGAATAAATTAAAATAATAATAATTAACATTTCATAAATTATTTCAAATAAAACAAGTAACAATAAAAAAAATGAGGACCGAATTTGATAAATAAAAAATTTCAATAAAAAAATGATAAGAAAAAAGCAAATAACAGTTATAAAAATAAGGACCAAAATTAATATAAAAATTAAATTTTAAGAGATGGAATTGAAAAATAAATATTCAAAACAAATTATATATAGCAATCAAAAGTTTGAGGATCAAATTTGATATAATCAGCAAATAATGACATTTCTAAATTTTTCACAATTTCCAGAAAGTGTTTTCCGCCCAAATTTTCCGGAAAACATTTTT
This sequence comes from Salix exigua, assembly GCA_032356905.1. Lineage (NCBI taxonomy): Eukaryota > Viridiplantae > Streptophyta > Magnoliopsida > Malpighiales > Salicaceae > Salix > Salix exigua. The sequence goes on from CM063605.1 coordinate 9,104,044, forward strand.
CTGAAAACCAAGCCAAATTTTTCTATGACTGGAAAATATTTTTTCGTTTATCAACTTTTCAAAAGACAAACAAACAAAAAAAATTTGAAAATTGGTTTACCGCAAACCTCTTTCCAGAGGGCATTAAAGTGAGTCAATTTTCTATATAAAGGAAAAAACATATCTCAAATCAAAGCCAGCCAGCCAGCCAGCCTGCCAGCTTCTTTTGAACGGCAACTTGCATGGTCAATACGCCATGTAGAAGAAGACTTTGACGTGCACGCATTTTCCAGCACAAATTAGAGAATTTTAGCATTTTGGCATTGACTGGAGAAAAAAAAAAGGATTCAGACAGACAAGAAAGGAGGAACCCTCTAGATGTATTTTTACTGGGACTAAAACCATGTTGGAATGAAAAAAGATGTTATTCAACAACCACGTGGTAGCAAGTTTTTCAACTTGATTCATCAAGATGTGGTGGTTGCTGGGACCCTTTTTAAAATTGGAGACTAAAAAATATCAATCTCTCGCAAAACAAATCATGAGGCCATTGGAACCCAATGGGAAAGGAGAAGCTTGGGCTTGAAACTCATTATCAAATTCATAACTGTATAGAGAGAGAAATTTAAAGCTTAAGATATAAATTTTTAGGTCCGCATTCACATGTAAGAACCTTACAAACAATTACAAGTACAAAATCTAATTTTAAGAGCCTGCAATAATAAAGATATGGGCCTTAAGCTCATATCTATACGTCACATCATATATTTAAAAAAAAAAAAATAGATACAAGACTCAATTCTAGTTTTTTCTCTTTTAAAAAAAAATTCATTGGTTCCTCAGCAATAAAAAGTGCATGCAAAACAAAACAAAAATTATGTTATAAAAAACAATTTATCTCATATTCTAGATCTACTACAACTACAAAACAACAAATATAGTTGTAAATTATGAACAAATGATACGCAAGACATAACACAGATACATCTATAAATTAAAATAGTTGGTTGGTCTCCACATGGTTATTAACTTTCTATTTGCTAATTTATTTTGATTTTTGCATATAAAAACTAAGTCATGACTAGCTTCATCGTCCACTAAATAAATTTCTGAAGGACTTTTTTACATAAAAATAAAATTTATTATTATATAAAGTTATCTCACCTTTAACCACGAATCATCAGCAAATATAAAATAAAAATACCTAAAACCTCATAACATCATCGCATATCCTCTACTTCGTCCCAGACCACATATTAGACACAAACAAATCGCGACATTTAAATATGAATATCTTTTATAATATGTGAAACACTAATTAAGACTACAAAATAAATTATATTTTATTAAGCCCCTTAATAAACTTAACATTGACAAACCACCAAAGTCTTATGCAAACCACTTCAAAAAATCTTACAACATAAACCTAAATTATATCCAAGTAACACATAAAATCTGAATGATTATAGAGATAGAAACTTGAAAAAACATGAACTTGAATCCACTATTTCGATGCATGTGCATGAGATGTTTGTATAGGGTGGTGTTAGTGATATTGTATCTTCTTTATATCTTTTTTTCCTTTGTAAACTTTTTTTTTGTTATGGTGTGTTTGTTATCTATGTGTCTATCTAAAGGTAGAATGTGTATGAATAAGGTGTATCTAGGTTAGTGGTATTTCAACTTTCTTTAATTTATTTTAGCAGAAATAAGTTGTATAAACCAACCCATAAACACTTAATGTTAGAGAATAATATAAATCATATTATGGGACCTCACTTACAAGCTTAAGCTTTTAAGTGAGATGAATCCTTAACATGGTATCAGAGCCTTATTGACCTAGTGGTCACGAGTTCGAATCTCACCGCCCCATTCTATTTGATAAAAATCAAGTACAAGGTGATGTGGGTCTGTGCAAGTTTCAAGCCAAAGGGCTTTCACTTGAAGGGGTGTGTTAGAGAATAATATAACTCATATTATGGGGTCTCACTTACAAGTTTAAGTTTTTAGATGAGATGGTTCCTTAATACTTAAATCCAATGTATTGCCCGAGTATGCCTAGGTTTTCCAACCTTATTTATATATTTATTAATTTACCATTTATTATTATTATTATTAAGATTCCGAATCACGCTGGATTTGGGAGGTTTGATTGTCAGCTTCAATTACAAACACTGTGTGGTTTCATGCAACCCAAGTATGGTTTCATGCAACCACAAGAATTGAGACACTGTAGTTGTATTGTTAGTAGATGCACTGGCGAGTTAAACTCAGTTGGAAGCTTGGGTTATCTTCGAGTTCTGGATGCATGGGCTGCTACCAGATGTAGATATCGCGTTGGGCTGATAACCCTAATCCAGTTGATCACTCTATCATCAGTTTTACTAGCTGATTTCTCAGGAATTTTGAAAAAGAGCGTAGAATGAATGCTATTATGACCAACTTGACCATAAGTGTAGCAAACTTGTGGAAGCCCCTCATGAGAGACTTCCTGATCAAGATCTTCAGTTTTTTCTTTCAGTTTATCAAGATCGAAATCAAACTTCACACGAGTACATCTCCCTCAATGATTGTTCTGGGTGTTATAATCAACTTACCCATGTTACCAATCAACTACAGGACTGATCAAATCTGAAACTATAAGAACAGCAAACACCAAACTCGTACTACTAGACTAACTATTATGATCAAATCAAATCTAAATCTTCACTAACTAACTAGAGCTGTAGTAAGAACTACAGGGTTTATAAATTATAGCAGAACCCAGGATGCTCAAAAGAAGATCATACGTACACAAAGCCACAAGTGGGGAATCCTAATCCAGAGATTTAGAGGGTCCCATTATTCTACACTAGTTCATTAATTATATTATCATGAACAGCGACTGATATTTTACAATCTGAACTCCAGAGTTGGATATCATTGCTCTTTACTAGCCATTGCAGGATGCCAAACTGCCATCGCTCTCCGCCAACCTCTCGCTTTTTGAGGAGTTGAGCAGAGGACTGGAAGCGTGCTCAGCGTGTCTCATGTTCTTCCTTCCACAGACCCATCGAGGGTTCCTACCAAGCAAGATTTGCAAAATGTCCTTCATGTTAGGCCTTTCAGATGGCAAAATGCTCGTACAAAACACCCCGAGTTTGAAAACATCGCCCATCTCATCCACGCAACACGGTTCCTTAATCTCCTCATCTAACACATCGACTATAGGTTTTTCTTCTTGCATGTGACGCCATGCCCATTTGGCAAGGCATGTATCCTCATCGCCATAATTTGCTGCTTTCCCTGTCGTTAGCTCAAGAAGGACAACTCCAAAGCTATAAACATCGATCTTCTCAGTCACTCTTACTGTTTGACCATACTCTGCAGTTCAGGTTACAAAATATAACGAGCTAGCTTAGACGAAACTATTTGGTGGTGGAAAAGGAAACAAATGCAAAAAAGTTGTGGCAATATGAAAAGTGTTATCTTATCACCTGGAGCCATGTAACCCAAAGAACCAGCCACAGCAGACACATTAGCGAGCTCTCCCTGCTTGACGAGCATCCTTGCTAAGCCGAAATCAGCGATTTTTGCGTTGAAATGAGAATCCAACAGTATATTGCTTGACTTTACATCTCGGTGAACTATTGGAGGCGAGCAGTCGTGATGGAGGTAGCACAGACCCTGGGCAGCTCCCACTGCAATCTGCAGCCTCTTGGACCAGTCCAGAGCGACATGATGATTCATCGAAGCTGATGAACTTTTTGCCTTTTTCTCTGAATGCAGCCATTGATCAAGACTATGATTCTCCATATACTCGTAGACAAGAAGTTTCGAGTTATCATTGGAGATACAACAAAGCAACTTCACAATATTCAAATGCCTCAAGGTACCCAGTATCTCAATCTCTGCAAGGAACTCCTTCTCAAGTTTCTGGTCTGAATATCTGGGATTCGAGATTCTTTTCACAGCTACAGAACCGAATCCATTTGCAGCAACACGATAGACTTTTCCTGATCCACCACTTCCTATCAAGTTTCTTTCTTTCAACCCTGAAAATATGTCTGATTCAGTAAAATTCAACATATGGAAGTGGATGAACTTCCATTCTGGATCCAATATATGGTTTATCTTCCGGTGAACTCTGATCGTGATGAATGCAAATAACGACGCAAACAGAAAGGCTGCAATCAAACTACTTAATATCAAGGCTAGGAATTGGGTTGAAGTTTCGCTTGGTTTCTGGGGTCTGGAATTGCAAACCTTAAGGTATAGGGATGACCTTCTTGAACAAAGACCAGGATTGTTCAAGAAGCTTGTGCCATAAGCAACATTTTCATACTCGGTGGGGATTTGCCCCATGAGATGATTGGAAGAGAGATTGAGAAAAGTAAGCCTCAGAGAACCAAGTTGGGGTGGAATCTTACCGGAAAATTGATTATCTGATAAGTCTAGTTTGACGAGGCCAGGTAGGAAACCAAACTTTTCAGGAATCTGTCCAGAAAGTTGATTTTGACTCAGGTTAAGAATATTTAGTGACTTCCATGACATGATATCAGATGGAAGTGCTCCGTTAAGCTGGTTCTTATCAAGTAAAAGAACCGTCAGATTACGAAGAGTGGTTAATTCAAGAGGGACAGTGCCAGTGAATAGGTTATTGCTCGCATTGAAGACTTCCAGATTCCTCCAAGAATTCCCTTCAATGGTAATACTACCAGAGAACCTGTTGTTACTCATCTCCATCCGCAAAAGACTAGTTGACACTTCGTTTGGAACCTCACCAGTGAATGAATTATCACTTATCATCAGTTGTTGCAAATTTAAAGCTGTCCATAAACCAACAGGGATATTGCCGAAAAATGCGTTATTCGAAATTCTTACTGTTAGCAACCTGCTGCAATTCTCGAGTGATTTTGGCAACTCTCCACCGAGCTTATTATCAAAAGCTACCACTCCTATTAAGCTACCTCCATGGCATAAATATTCAGGCAGGTTCCCTGTAAGCCTATTGGAAGGAACCTCGAAGGTTTCAAGGGCTGAGTATCGCCCAAGATCTGGAGGGATTGAACCTGACAGATTGTTTCTATACAAGGAAAAAATTTTCAAAGCGGGAAGACGACCAATGCTTTCTGGGATTTCACCAGATAACTGATTAAAGAACAAGTTCAAGCCTGATAATTTGTCAAGCTTCCCAAAATCAACAGGTATTGTACCTGTCAGATTGTTCTCCGAAAGATCGACGAAAGTCAAATTCAAAGCTTCAACAACCTGAGGAATTTCCCCAGATAATTTGTTGCTGAAAAGATATAGAAATCTCAAATTCATCAACATGAACAAACTGCCCGGAATATTCCCAGCTAGTTCATTAGATGATAAATCTAAGTGCTCCAATGCCACCATTTCTCCAATCACTTGTGGAATCTCGCCAATCAAATTCGCTCCGGCAATCCACAGTTTCTTCAATTTCTTCAGCTGGGTGAAATTGGAAGGCAACCTTGATGAAGAAAACCCATTGTGAGCCATAGTTAACTCTTCAAGCTTAGACAAGTTGCCTATTTCTGGCGGGAATGTGCCATTAAACTGATTGTCATTAAGCTGGAGAGTTCTTAGCTCTGGTAACAGTCCGATGGCTGCTGGAATATCACCAGATAAGTTATTTGCATCAAGTTTAAGACATGAGAGGCGAGCCAAGCGGTCTATACCATCAGGAATTGTGCCAACAATATAGTTCTGAGAGAGGTCTAAGCTCTCCAACTTGGACAAGTTGTACACAGCCACAGGGAACTTCCCAACAATATTGTTATTATAAAAGTTGAGAACTGTGAGGTTCTTTAGGTGTGAAAGAAAGGGTGGGATAGTTCCAGAGATGCTCTTGTTATCAAGGATGAGCTGAGTGATGTAGTTATCGGTGCAGACAACTTCAGGCCAAGTGCAATGAGAGGTGTTTGATGGGGCCCAGTGTTCAAGAGACAGCGGGTTTTGCCAGTGTTGTTTCAGTCTTAGTAGAACGGCTTGTTCTTGATCGTGGAATTTGGAGTCTGCATGCTGGAAAAGGAGGCGGATGAGGAAATGAATTAAAAGGAAAATGGGCTTTTTTCCCGACATTTCGGAGGGTTTGAGCTTGTTGTTCTGGTTTGAACTCTGTTGTGCAGGATGAACTACAGAGAAAGGCTGATTTATAAAGGTGATGATGCAAAGATTTTGGAATCTAGATTTGTTGTATCTAATATTCGACTCATAGAAGATAGTGGCGTGAGGAGGGGAGTGCTTTGGTAAACCGATGTGATTGTTAATATACTTTATAAATAAAGCCTGTACACGAATGGAGTATACCTTGGTTTCATTCCATTTTGTTTTTTATTTTATTTTAAAAATCCGGGGACCCAAATCTATCATAAAAAAAAATAAATAACCCCATATGAAGCAACAAAAACAAACCCTTGACCATCAAGTTTCAAGATTCAACAAACACTACTAAAGAATCAGGCTTGCAATTAAAAAGCTATTATCTAATATGAATTTTACTAGTGATAACAACATTGTCATCAATGTTTGCAACAACCTTTATGATTCCTTTCTTGTAACATGGAGTGTTGTCTAGCAAAGGAAGAACTCATGGAAAGATGAAGTGCATGGACCATATGTCAATCCTTTTAATGACCAACTTCACCCACCACTTTCAATGTAAGGACCAAATTGATATCTACATCTACTACTTAAAACTTTAGCACATAAATTTGAAAAATTCATGAAAAAACAAGACAATTAAGAGAAACCCAAATGAAAATTCCAAATGGGTCACAAAAATATCATAATCTCATACTTAAAAGCTCGAGAAATTAAGCAGGCAAACAATTTTACAAAAAAAAACAAAGCAGACACCTATGAAATAGTATTTCCTCTAATTGGGTGATATGATTATAGAAAAAATTCTTTTAAAAATATATATTTTAGGATAAAATGGATTGCAATTATTAAAATATGTTCCTTTTATGCTAAAGTGGATTGCAAATATAAATAAATTGTAACTCTTGTATATGGAAAGACATATATAATAAAATGATGTTGTTTTACTACCAAAGTCTCTTTATATAACTTTAAGCCAATATAGAATTGTTGTAGAACAAAATTTCAAAAGATAAATGAGACTATTGTAAAACTAATACTATAAGTCTTGCCTTTTATGAGAATAGTCATATCATCAAATTAAAGGATGTCATGCTTTTTAGGTATATGATGGGATTAATAGTATATAATATTGATTTTTAAGGAATATGTGTTCAATATATGTTTTATAGCAAAGGTGTATTACTTGTTCATTTGGGTACATTAATGTTTATAGTTAAAAATTAATGTTTATGAGTAAAGTAATTGTTAAATAATATATGGTTAATCCATTAAAGGAGTATACATAACCGGTTTTATATTAGAAAGTTAGGTTAGCCTAGTGATGGGTACAAGATTAGTTCGAGAGATGAAGATGTTTGGTTATTCTATCAAGAAATGATATAAGGTAAATCTAAGAGGAAAAAAATGTTAGTTTGACAATGAGAAATTGACACAACAAGTCCAACTACTTGAGTATATAGTCTATAAATATGAATGCAAGACCAAGTTTTATTGAAAATAAACACACTTCTAGATCATATGAAAAAGGTACACGTGATTGATCCATTAAAAAAAGAATGAATTGGCAAGTCTCGTTAAGGAGGGATGCATGATAATAAAGATGTTGCCAAAGAGAGTATGGGTAAGGTGGGTACTTTTATACTTGGGCAAGTTAACTCATTATACTTAATTAAATATGACCTTCAATTTGGCCAAGGTGTTTTCCTAATAACTAAAAAAGTTTGGTGCTTTTATACCAGGAAAAATTGTGTATCCATATAACTAGAAAAGGTGAATCCCTTCATACTTGGAGGTTGCTTATTGTCCTTTAAGAGATACACCCTTTATATCTCGACAAATGAGTTTGTATGCCTTTATACCTATGCAATATGGCTTCTTAAGCCCAAAGGAATATGATTTCTAGAGGAATGAAGTTTTGTAAGAAATATAACTTTAAGAGGAATATGGTTTTTAAAAGAACATAGATCTCAAAAGAATATGATTATTAGTTCCTAGAGGACTTATACTTCTAAAGGAATAACATTATTAAAGGAATGTGGTTCTAAAATAATCATTTCTCAATGAACACCTGGTATTATTTAATTGGATGATCAAGCAATTAATTAATTTATGTGTGATGTTCTTGAGTTATAATACCAAACAAGTAAAGTAGACACTTGAGGTTCTTAGTGTACATACAAAGTACATAGGGAATGTATGTTTGAGTCTCATAAGTTAGGCTATTAGATAAAAAGAATAAATACTCGATGTTTTTTGTATGCAGACCAATGTATTTTAAAGCTTCTAAGCTATACGGCTAAATAAATAGAGAACACCACTAAAAATGTTAGTGTTCATATTGAGCTAAAAGAGAATGTAGACTTACCAAAGTAAGATGGACCTCACTATAAACATGTTTATTAGATAGACATGTCTTTTGTTGTTCAGCATGTGTTTTGCATACCTCATCATTTGACCAAATAACTTCTAGTGGTTTGCTTATTTAGTTATTTGGATAGCTTGATCTAACAAATGGAGCCCTTATAAAGCTGACAAATTTTATTTGCTTATTTAAATAAAAAAAATGTTTTTTTTATGTGTTAGAGGTATTTGGTATAAATTGAGCTATATTGTTTGGATCAATAAACATGTTGCTCTTGCCTTTCACTTGAATGGTATAATTTTGGAGTACTATTCTTATTCTTTATTTCTTTCTTTCTAATTGATGGTGGATACCTAGTTTTGAGCTTAACTTGGTTACAAGCTTATTTTCTAGTATCTTTTTCTTTGTTCTTGTAATAAGTTGTCCGATAAGATTTATCGCTCATAATTGTTTTACTCATTCAATGTGGTTTATTATGCTAAGGTAGTGGAAAATCAATGATACTGAATAAAAACTAAAGGAAATAGTAGTATGGTTTTTACAAGAATTACTTCCCATTTTAATTCTCATTTTTTGCTGGACAACTCAGGCTCTTAATGGTTGGTCCAATTGATCTTCTAAACTAGCTTTAATTTCAAAAACTTTAAGGGGAATTTGTTCGAATATAATATAAAGCCAATGTTCTTCAAGAATTATTATTGGGTCAATCCTAATTTCCATGTGAAAACATTTCGTGTACGGTAAAGCAAACAAACCCAACTAAACTAGATGATAATTTGGATATATATGCTTTTATGGTCAATCTATTCAAATAGATATGGTCATCCATGCCTGACTTTCCAAGAAATCACCTTGTGTAGAAATACCAAAAATGTTAAATAATTGACACGTGGTTAGTCATACTTGTAGAAAATAATAAAATACATGGAAAAAATATTAATATTTTGAGTGTGTGGTAAATTTTAGTTTAGTCATATAATGACCTTAATATTTTGGTCTACTTCTCCTAAATTCTTTTGTCATAATAATAATAAAAAAAAATGGTGAGGCTAATAATTAATATCTTCTTAGAAAAGGTGTCGGGGTACATGCTTGCTTGTTAAAAAGATTATGTGTGTATATTAAAATAAATACGTGTATGAGTCATTTAACACATGATAAGACATATTGGTAACAAAATGTCTCTATTATTTTATATGTTTACATTCATGTTTTACATGTCATATAATGGCCACTAAGAATGAAACCATATGGGCATGACAACAATAAGATAAAATATATAGGACACGTAAAAAAATTATTTTATCTTCTTAACTAGAAGGTGGTGATTATGACTGATCAAATTATATTATTTTCAAACATATTAATTACATGACATTAATCTTTTTTTTAAGGTCTAAAAAATGGTGGAGGTGCCTTCCTAAGTCATGTGCACATTAAACTCAAACAAATAAAGTTAAGTGGCGTTAGGAAGTGCCTCAATGAGATCATTTTAATGGTTATACACTATGAAAATAAAAAGTATATATGTAGAGAGAGAGAGAGCTCTAAAATATATCAATATATTTCCTAGGAGACCCTTTAACATTTAAGTAATCATAATAACCAAAAAAAGAAGATATGTGGTGCATGTTTGTAGAGCAAAACTTAATTGAAAAAAATATAAGATTTTTAAATAATAACCAATATATATATGAGTTTCAAGGCTATTTACCGAAACCTGAATAATATGGACATGTTTATACAAAGATACGATAACGATGTGATTGTCAATTATAACTTTAGACTATTTAAGGATACACACCTAAAATCACAATAATCTATCATTTCATCCCTTTTTAACAAGAATTTTACATAGTTTTTTTTGGTTTCCATATAGTTTAAAAATATATGTTATACCTTGAAAACTTTCCCATGTTGAAATTTTGTTGTTTGAATGAACCAGGGATGGCAATAGATATTAATGGATTGAGTTTATACTATATTCATACATTATTCTTCAATTAAGACAAATTATGTATTGAGTTTCATGCACTAATTATCTCAATTATTATTATTATTATTATTATTATTATTATTATATCCCTACCAACGGTATTCATCAAATTCAGGTTAAAATACAATCCTTAACAAAGAGACCCTTGATCAACCCGATTAAGTAATTTCTTCCTGGGCTAAATAGCTGTTCGAACTAGAGTGAAAAATGACATGGAGAAGCTCTTCCAAGCACCAGCTACCTGTTTTTGGTCTTGGTCGTAAGCTAAATAACAAGAATTTCATTCCCCACACCATGCCTGCACCATACATATCTGCATCTTTTGATAGCAATACAACAAAAACTTGGAAAAACTTAGAAAATGATAGTCAATTCTTGAATTAAAACACCACCATAGAAGAAGATAAAAACATAAAATCAAAACATGTGTTTTGCACACCATAGATGGTGGAAGACTTGACCACTTTTTTATAGCAGCCCTGCTCGTGCATAGTCAATCAACCTACCAATGGGAGAATAAAGCCATGACAGGGAGATAAAGTGAGAGGAAGAATCTGAGCTAAGAAATGTTTGTGCTAGCTGACATATGCAGGTGAAGTCATCTGTTACAGCTATTTCTGAAGTAAATTTCATCTCGAGTTTCAGTCATGCATCTTAATAAATATTTCAGAAAACAAGAGTTTTACTTGCTCATCTACATCTATAAAATAGATTTTCTGTTTTTTTCCAAAAATATGCAAAATCATCTTTTCACAGTATCTAATATCTGGACAGGTTACAGTATGCAACCTTGAGGGGATGAAAGCAAAAGGAAAAAAAACGAAAAACCAGGGGAATATAATCAGCTTTCTCACGTATGATTTCTTCCGATAATGGCTGAAAAACCATTTCCTTCCAAGTTCCAGTCAACCATCCATATCCTTTACATCCTAACAACCAAATAATTGAATTTAGGGTCTTAAACAATCTGGAATTCCTGAGCAAAGCACTCCATGATTGCTCATTTACCATATATCTCCAATAGGAAAAGCATAGTCTCCACTTTGGTCCGCGGGAGTGAGAACCACGTGATAACATCGTTCCGGCTTTATTTGAGAAAAAAATGACAATTAAAATCAGAATTGACAGGCACTAATTTTCCACGATCATAACCCTACAAGCGTTTTAGACAAGTTAAAGCTCGTTTTGATTGGATGACCATAAGTTTGACCCCCAGGAAGGGCTACTATGCTTCTGTACACTTGAGCATCTTCCCCAGTGAAGATGATCCCACCATGAAAGACGAATTTTCTGAGGACAAAGAAATCAGCTGTCAAACAACGCAACAATCAACTAAACGTAATCCAAACGGGAAGACTATCAACATGAACCAGAAAGAGACTTCAAGGGAGGAGCTCCATCCTCCCCGCAGGCAGATTCCTGGAGGCAGGATAAAGCTGAGTCCCTGAGGCAAAAAATCCAGATTATACATCACCAAAGTTATATGACCAACGTCTTGTTTTTTGACGCAGTAATCCATAGTAAGATCTTCATAACCTTCTTTGATAATCACGTTAAATAAATAAATTTAGAGCCCAAAATCATGAGATACAGATTATATAATCAATGCCAGCCCACTGGATAGATTGTTCGCAACCCTAGTGACATACCTGCTAAAATTGTGCAAGATACCGTTTAACAAAACAAAAAACATCATCCCTGCTCGAGTTTTACCCTGCTGAAGTGTGTTAGATGTGAAACATTGAAGGTGAGGACAGTGGGACACAGCACGTGACAATCAAGACAGACGCGGTTGACTTGACTTGACCTGACCTGAAGTCTTGCACCTGTATAAAATTATAACATTTCTACGTGACAATCACGTTCTTTTCCATTTGGTTGTTTTAAAATTTCTGTATTTTCCGTGCTCAAAATGGATAAGGTGAGCCGAGCTGGAATTTTGTCAGATAAAAAAAGAAGAAAACAGAATCCTGGAAGCCCGCAACAAGCAACGAAGACCAACTGGCCAGGGCCAGAATCCATAAAATTGGAGAGCCGAGAATTTTGTCACCTGATAGTTAGAGACGGTCCAGTCTCAAGATGGAAAAAAAGTTGAATCAGGAATTTGATCCATGATCACAGTGACTTCATCGATGATCCGCTAACTTAAAGATTGATTCGGTTCACCATCGCAAGGTTCTTTAGCAACTTCAAATAACCAGGCCTCCAGAAGCTGATAAACATAAACAAGAAAGCGCAAACAAAAAAGAAATTAAGAGCAATATTAAAACGTGTAGCATTCAGCAAACAGAGAAGCAAAACATCACACCCTGTTAGCTTTATACCTTGGGCGCTGTCCGGAAAAGTGCATTTCTGCGTTCAGAACTGTGAAGCACAGTCATTACAAAAATCATAGAATTATCCTAGAAATTTCTCATATTAAACCTCTTTTCCAGTAAGATGATTGAGAGTCAACAAGTCCACATTTTTTATTATATCCAATGACTACACGCAACCAGCGAAAATCAAGCAGGTTCTTTCATAAAGCTTGTTATCGTGAATAATAAGAGAAATTCCAGAGAAATCTTACTAGATAAGATTCTATGTCATATCATTGAATTATGGAATCTCAATCATCAACTCACAAGACAAAAACTTGATCCGTCAAGCAGCTTCAAAGAAGTTAGACAGAATATAACAGCTTGTTAAGCATAATAAAACATTGCAAAATTCTGAGCTGAACCTGCCATTTCGTTTTTGTTTATTCGAGGAAACCACTGTCTAGAAAGTGCATTTTATGGTCAAGATAAGACCAAGACTCTTATAAAAATATACGATTTAACTCGAATTTAAAATCTGCAGTACAAATTGCCTGCACTTTATCATCATGCCACGATTTGGAGACAACCTGCCATTTCACCAAGCAGTTTCCTAGCTTCTAAAAGAAGGGGTGTACAGCACCCGAAAAACACATTGCTACAAACATCATATGACAACCAGTATAACAGTATAGCAGCGTTTCAACAGAACACATTACAAAACATCATAATCCAAACACTCATAACGAAAACGATGTAGTAATTACAATTATTCCTCACGCGTCAATAATGCTACCGGTCTAATTCGCATCCGAATTGGAAGAAGCCAAATTCTCAAGAGAAACATTATTTAGCCTCTCCAGGGTCAAGATAAGAGCTTGAGTACCTAAATCCCCTTCACCATGAGCCTTGAGAGACAAATAAAGCTGCTGGGCCAGAGCTAATCCTGGCAAAGCAAGTCCCATATTTTGACACTCCTTCAAACAAATCCCTAAATCTTTCACAAAATGATTGACATAAAATCCAGCTTCGAAATCCCTCTTTAAAATTCTGCTCCCATATAAATCAAGCGACTTCGACCCTGCTGCCCCGGTTGAGATTGCATTTAAATAAGATTCAACATTTAATCCAGCTTTATGGGCATAAATAATTCCCTCTACTAATCCAACCATTGTTGATGCTATCGTTATTTGATTTGCCAATTTTGCGAATTGACCTTTCCCAGTAGCACCCATGTAATTAACCCTCCCCATGAGAGCAAACAGGGGACTTAGCCTGTCGATGACTGTTTTATCTCCTCCTGCGAATATTGCGAGGCTACCGTTCTTGGCGCCCCGGTCGCCTCCGGATACTGGGGCGTCAACGGAATGGCAGCCCTTGATAGTGGCGGCTGCTGAAATCTCCGCGGCGAGGGAGGGTTCAGAGGTGGTCATGTCGACGAGGACGCCTCCGGGGCGGAGTCCAGGGAGGGCGCCGGAAGTGGGGTCAAGGAGGACGCTGCGGACGTCGGAGGGAAAGCCGACGATGGAGAAGACGACGTCGGATTGGGAGGCGACAGCGAGAGGTGATTGAGCCAGGCGAGCTCCCATGTCGATCAAGGGTTGGGCCTTTGAAAGAGTCCGGTTGAAGACGGTGACTTCGTAGCCAGCTTTTACTAGATGGCTGCACATGGAGCGGCCCATTACACCAGTTCCGATCCAACCCACGCGTGTGTTTGACGGACTCATGGGCTCGAAGATGGTGGCGGTGGTTGCGGCGGCGGCTGCCATTGTGCGGTGGAGAAGTGGGAGAGAGGATAGGGGAAGGTTGTGAGAGTTACAGAGAAGGGCGCGTGGAAGAAGCAAGAGTGACAGTCGCATCGCATGTCCTCGAACCTCAAAATGTCTATAATATCTGGTGATGATAGTAGCTTCGGGGCTGTCCAGGATCTGTAAATCTGTTTAGCCTTGGGGCCTTTTGGTCATTACAGTACACTTAAATTATGCCGGCTTAACTTATTTTGTCATTGGCTATACATAAGAAAAATTGTTTTTTAAAATAAATAAAAAAATCGGCTACAGGTGTCAACCTGCCAAGGAGTGGTAAGAGATGTGGAAAGTTTTAAGTGGTGGACATCCATGGCCATCTAAATTAAAATGCAATGATATTTATTTTGATTTTAAAGGCTAATTTTTCAATTTATCCGGTTTCCGACTCCGAATGAATTTGGTTCGTTTACATCATTTAAACAAAGGGGTGTTTGTTATTAGTAATATATTTTCAGGTTTATTTATCTTTAATATTCGTTATATATTTAATTAATAAATCTAATATTTGATTAATAAAGATAAAGTTTTTAGAGAAAAGATATTTTATAAGAAAAATTATAAAATCGTTATAATTATGAAATTACTATGGCATCAAAGCATTATTTATAAATATTCTTAATCATTGCTCTATTAAAACTAGATATTAATTATAGTTGTTGAGATTAATACATATTATGTTTTTCTGTTATGAAAGAAATTAATTGTTCTTATAAATTGAGGTATAATGGATATCAATAATTAATATGTAAATATTTATCTTATGACATTTACACTAAGATTACTCTTAAGGTTACATGGTGGTATTATAAATGAGCACATGGTTACATTATATGTATATTTTAGTTCCTATATAGTGTTGTCCTTTTATTAATAGGCAATATGACATGAATGTAATACAACAATATTGATGTTTAAAGTTTAGTATATCTTGGATGTTTAATTGTGTATGAGGTGTAATTTTAATTTAGTTGCTTTTATTCTTTTTTATTTCCATTTTTATCTTTGCTGAAATTAATTGAGACCATTCTTAAGTGGAAATATTATGAAATAAAGTCCATGGTAATTGGACCATGAACATAAACAAAAGATTTTTTTGGTGAAATGATTGAAGTTGTTAATAATTTGGTATGGTCTAATTACAAAGAAAATTATGCTAAAAGTTTATATATATATATATATATAAACTAGATTTATAATAATTGGATATTTCATAATGTATAACATGTCATGTTAATAGGTTTATTTATAATTTTCGTTGTAGGATGGTATTATACAATTATCTTATATAAAAATATTATGTTTTAATGTTATTACATGTTATCATCCATCAAAAATTAAAATGAGATAATTTATCAAGTGTGACTTGATTCTTCACAAGTTTTAGAATTAAAAACTATAATATAATTTAAACTATAAATTATAATTCTAAACCTAAAAAAACCAAGTAAGGACTTGATTGGATAAATATTTAAAATTATATTGAAATATATGCGGTGTCTTGCAAGGGCAAATTGATATTTTATTAATTATAAAGGTTTTAGGGTTTTTCTAATAAATAAATGTTATGTCTAACTCTTCTGTGAGATTTGCTATCAACAACAAAATCAACTCAGCTTTTAAGGTTTGTTATCATATATGTTGTTAGTTTCTCAGTTTTGTATGCTCTCTTTCTTGAATTTTGGAACATACAGATCTTGAATCTATTAAAAAATCAATGTACTTTTTAGAAAATAATTATTTGTTTTATTTTTATGAGTTTGGATTTTGAGGGATCTAAGTTTTTTTTAATCTAGATTATTGATTTTATGCTTGTTTTGTTCTTGCACAGAGAATTGTAATTTTTTGTTTTACATTAATGTATAGAAAGATAAAACCTTACATTTTTATATCCATTTTCAATTGTTTTTTTTTCTTTTCTTTTCAAATGACTTCTGTTATCTTCCTATTCGAGCCAATTTGCTCTCTCAATCTCTCTCCCATCGTTATGCTTCTCAATTATTAATCGTTATCCTGCTTTATCATCAAGCTAGACCATCTTGTCTAACATGGAAATGGAATAATAGATCATGGCTCCCTCTGGCTCCTGCCCGCCTTAGTAGATTGAAGATGGATTATATCAATTTTTGAAAACTTTCAAGTTATCTGCATATCCACCCATGTTGAAAACCACCCAAGGAACTTAAAAAGAACGAGGGGAAATTATTTCAAAGCTTCATGCAAAAAGAGTGGTTTTGGATGGGATGGTCAATTGAAGATGATGATGTTCAAATTATTCTTTCTCTACTTATGATTGTTATCAAATTATGGTTTTTTTTTTCTTATTTGCTATTTAGGGACATCCTAATCATGGCAAGAATCTTAATAAAAAGATGGAAATGTATGAATATATATCCACTGTTGTTGGAAAAGACATGCCAGCAAGTTTCTTGCCCCCAGTCTTTTCCTTGGCTAAAAGCACCGAAGTATATGATATGCAACTAGACTCAGAGTTCAGAATGCGCAAGGAAACAGATTGCAGTGGAGGATACAAGAATCGCATCACTGAGTAAAATAGCAATGAACTATTGAGGGTTTCAAAATCAGCAAGTTGGACTCTTCACCATTCGAGTATAAGATTCTAGACAGTGTTTTTATGGATATCACAAACAAAACATATGCTAAAATTTACCAATATAGCACAGCTGCTAACTTAAATAGTCATTGAGAGCACAATTTTGGGAGACAGGCTTGTAACAACGGTGCATATTTATGGCTATAATACAAGCAATAAACTGACAATAACGCAAATGTATTTCTTTTGGTATGCTAAAAATTGCAAACCGATCAAAAGGAAACGCAGTCAACCACACATCCCTTTTCCTCCACCTGATATTAACACAAATGGGGCAACAACAATGAATCAGGTAAAGGGTAATGTAAAGTATAAAGTAATCTTTACATGAGTCTTAATAGGAGCCGCCCAATTTTCCAAATGCTGTGGTCAATAATATATCAGCACAAGTAGCTAGCCAAAGTTAACGGCGTTCAGTCTCAACATATTGTATCTCTAGCTATATTTGGTAGCTCAAATAATTCATCTTGCCCTCCCCCCTTTCTCCATCTTGCTTTTCCTAATGCAAGCAATTTCTATGAGCACAAAACAAATAAACATGTACATTTACTGCTGTTGGTAAATCGCCAGTTTATATTCAATGTAGCCAAGAACAAATGCATAGATAAGAAATCCACCAAACAAATGCATATATACAAGGAAAAGGCACACAAAAAATCATGGATTTGTAAAGGGTCAACGAAGCCCTGAGCTAAAAAATTGAGTGAATTTCATTCCACATGTTCCTGCCAACTTGTCAAAGAAGCAGATCTTTAAGATCCAATGCAAAGGCAAAAGATAAAGCTACAAAAGTACGCGCTAATTGAAGTAAACATGAGAGCATCGAGTTCAAGAACATAGCACAAAATGTTTCAGTAGTCAATAACATTAAAAGATGAATGCACGGCCAATTACAGACTGTTATTGCAAAACCAAATTTCAACAAGCCAGAGCTTTGTCTCATGACATTGAGATACTATTTCCCATAGTTAAACCATTAACATTGAGAATTAATCATGGAGAAGAAAAATGTTAGCCTCAGCAACAAAAACTTTTTTTAAAAAAAGTATAAAATTGGCAGTGAATTATTATACATTGATGCTACTCTGTTTCATAATCCAAACACATATATAAATTTAAAGAGGACAGCATTCAAGTACAGCAAGTTTGGACCTTCGCAAGTTCCAAAATCTTCACCTCCTCATAACAAGTTGATAGGACCCTAAACAAGCTCATCTATTTTACTTGTATTCAAAATTTGGTACTGGTGGAGCATCAAAACTCTCTAAAATCTCAGTCTTGCTTCCACTACTCGCCTCTGATTCCTTCTTCTTCCCTCCTCCAAACCACCCACCGAGCCACGAACCCGACTCCGATCCACTCACAGATGCACCCTCTTGGGTCTGGGCGTGGGGCTGACCCATGGGAAAACCAGGCCCACCGGCCATAGCTGGAACAGGATCTTCAATCATAGCAGGCATATCCTGTTGAGCACTCATTACCTTATTTAGCATAATTCCAGCTCCTTCAATCAAGCCCAGTAAAACGCCACCAAACGCAGCCGC